>JAGDQP010043586.1:0-16172 GCA_022664845.1 Lepisma saccharinum | reverse complement strand
CTTGGGAAAGGAACTATATATTGAATTTCTGGTTATTTCTGCGTTGAAATATGAAGTGACTCCAGCATGTGATTTGTGTGAATATATATATTATTTGCGTTTTGCGTTATGACACTACGTTTGGATTGAGTTGCGACCGTCATTCGTTGTGTTCGTTCGTCTTTATTTCAGGAATTGCGATTCCAGACTACAGGTGTGGGCCCTACTAAGGTAAAGGTAAGACATGGTCTTTTGCCACCCTGTAGACTTCGAAGTGAGTAAAGACACCGTATGAGTCACATATGAGTCGTTATGCGTATTATCGTTTAAGATTATTTCCCAAGTAAAGATTTGCGTTTTTCTTTCTTAATCTGTCGCTAATCTGAACCAGCTGGTACTTCAGAGTATGAACTGACGATCTAATTAAAAGATTGGAGGTGTCGCCTTACCGGTATTTCCTCCCTCGATCTAAATTATTTTTTTTTACAGTGATCACAAGGATCTGGAATCCTCTTTCCCAGATATTCTTAAATCTGGAAGGCATTTCTGCGCCGCTCGTCTGGGGTGTAGAAAATGTTTGGAGCTAGAGGTTAGGTTAGATGCGTTGCGTGGGTACTCTAGGCTCCTGGCGACCCTATTTGTCTGTGTGATCCACTTTTGGGATCATTAGGTTGGGGGTGCCCGTTGCAACTAATTCATTCAAGTCATGGAAAATCCTATCGATGTTTTGCATGCTAGACAAGAAAGTCAAGGGTATGACGATCCCGAAACTGTTCTTGAGTACTGGGGGTCTGTGTGTTACTACAGAATGCTAGGATTTCACCCTGAAGAAACGGATCCTGACATGTTATTGCATTATCTTTTATACTACTTTTGGAACGATGAAGAAGCTGTTTTACGATGTTGTACAAATGCCCAGGACATTCTTGATTTGGGGTATTACGGATTCTTCGGGAGTGTGGAAAGCTAGGAACTGGCATTGAGTTACTATTGTGAGTTGTTACCAGAATATGACGGCTTCATTCCACAGAAAGCTATCGAGTTGTTTGGGTTCGAGACTTGCTCGAATGATGATGGTGCTGGTGTCGGAATGCAACAGGCTAGCGGTGATGTGTATAGTGACATGGATAATTATAGTATCGATGACCATGTGTGTGACTATGCTTCGGATAGTACTACGAATATTGACGTAAAACAGTGGATGCAGAATCATAATATGTGTATGATGCAGGTACTGGTGCTGGACCGCAGTTTGAAATTATATCCGAAAAACAAAAAACATATCCTAATTTTCCTCTGCGGGGACGTGAAATTACGAAATTAGTCATTAGTAACATCCATTCGTGACCCGGAGGAGTATGTAACTAAATTGTTTCAATTTGTTATGTGCAATTTACTTCAGGGTGTCGACCCAGCACGCAAAGTGATATTTAGTATTGAGAGTTCCAAGTGTACCGTAGGAAAGCCAATATACAATTACAGGCTCATGTTACTGCTGAAACTATGCTCCGGAAAATTGAAAATGTAAAACTGAAACGATAAATTCCTATTAGGTGACCATATTACCATTAAGGTTGATATTACAGATCCATGCCGAGGACAGGGACGACGCAGGAACCAGAAATATCTACCGTTTGCGGACTATCTACAAAAAGATATAATTGGTGTTGAATTAGCTTTAGAGAAACTACGTGCAAATAAAGAATTTTAAAAGGTAAAGTATAAGAAGAAACATTAAACATTGGCGTGCCAAGACCGCTCAATTGTGTTATTGTGCAGAGGTAGATTTAACTAGTAACAATGGGGGTAGTTTAGAAGACGTAAATCGATTTCAAAGGCATTTTGGACATGAATTTCAAATCATTGTGTATAGACGCGGTGCCCAATAACGTCAGTATGAGGAAATGTATGTTGGTCCAATAGCAGAAAGGAAAATCTTTTTACGATATGAAAGTAATCACTATGATGTTAAGACGATTTCTGCATTCTTGGGAAGTAAGGAGTATTCCTCAGTCAGGATGATCGGCCGCTGGGATTGAACCCATGACCTCCCGAATCCGACGCAAACACTCTACCACTGAGTTACGACGGCTCGGTGTATCTGGTATTGGATTTAAACCCAGGGATTATGCCAGGATTTTCAGTTGGAGGTGTAAAGCCAATGTTACGGGGTGTAAGTAGACTTTCGCAGTTTCGGGGGGTGATGGCAGAATCCTTGTATAAAGGAAACTACCCATGCTGAAAGCGAGCTTGTAAATAATTTCGAAAACCCCAAACTATCAGTTCTCCGTATTGAGGCGTTTTAATTGTAGATCGTGATAATAATATAGAGATGCGTCGAATGATACACGAAATTCCACTGCATCATAGAGGCGAAGCGTATTCACCCGGTTACTTGCAAGAATTCATCTTTATTGACACTTATCCACGACATCTCCGACCTTTTTAGAAAGGGAACGGGAAGGAGAATGGTTTTGGGCCGCTAGGGGCCGAATTGCTGGAAATATTAAACAAGTAGCAAACGACAGTATCACATGTTACCTTTGTCTAATGATCGAGACAACGGAACATTCGACTGATACTCTGAATAAAACGATTTTACTGACAATATGGACAGTGGAAAACAAATCTCTTCTGTAATATCCGTATTGCCTCGGTGTCTGTTACAGGACAAATACATGCTTGAGTAGCACAAAATCCTAAATGTTTCACTCTTCTCACTCAACATCCGGCAGATAATGTAGCGAAGGTGAATAATTTTTTCATCCACTTTTTAGCCAAGTGGATGTTTTTTATATAATAAAATTGTTTGTTCTTCGAATGCTACGTACCCATTTAGAGCATATTATGAAACTATTATTCTGAAGATGCAAGCAAAACTCATTTAACCACTGCAGGGCATTTTAATAGTCTCAATGACAATAATGCTGGTTATTAAAAACGAAAAGTCTCTTTGCTGGTAGCGCATTTATTGATATGTATGAACAACTTCATACAGATATTTCTGGATCGAAATGTATATACGGATCATACCATGTAAAATTAAGTTTAGTTTAAGATCATTCATGAGAACTGTCGTACATTTTTCAGCCTTTGATTATAATGAGGAGTCAAATAATTAGCCATCGTTCATCTAGATACTCATATTTTTCAAAGTTGGAATCTTCTTTGCCTTGTTTTATATCGTCAAAGGTTCCAAGTAGATCATTAGTACAACGCAAAACTAGGCCTCCCCTTAAACAATTTTGATATCTCGATTCGAAATTTCACTTTGATATTTTGATGCGAAATTAGCTCAAAATTTCATACATTTTTACTCCGGTCACTTGTTTAACGTCAACCGTTTGCCGTCCACGGTTTTGTAAATTCGCATGTCAACATGATTTTAAATGTACCTAGTATTTAATAGAGTAACTTATAAAATAAGATACTAAGTTAATTATGTTATTTTATTATTAAGTTATTTTAAAGTTATTTTTTATTTTAAGTTATTAGGTTATTATTTTAAAGTTATATTTTATTTTAAGTTATTTTGAATTTTAATTTAAAGGGGAAAGAAGAAAGGAGGGGACGACATGGGCCCATGGTGTCTTGATTATCATATCCGACGCTGTGTGTAGAAATATGTTCTTGCCACACCGATGTGTAGAATACACTTGCACATATTTTAGAAGTCTTATTATTTCAATGTAAATAGGAATTCGCAAGTTTCCAACACTATGTCCATATATGTTGTATTGTAGCTTGTTGTATTGTGGATAAAACAGATTGTGATGCTTTCAGTATAATTTAGTTGGAAAAAAAGAAAAAAACAATGACGAGAGATCCGCTTTGTACACCGGATCATAAATATGACTTATGAGAATGCCTACTCCATGTGGAAAGAGATCTACTACATGTGGAAAGACATCACTTTTTATAAATATGAATACCTCGAACAGGTCATTGTGATAAGTTTTATATTTGTTGCTAGGAAACTGCTTAAGAATGTAAGCAATAAACACAATAACAATATGTTGAAATCGATTGTTAATACTGTATACAGTTTCGTAGTGATTGTTGACAACAATAGAGCATTATAATATGAGACCGAGTATTATAACTAGTTATTAGTGCTATTGGCATTTTAATATGAATCAGTATTCAAGGCCGTAAAGCGCACGGTTCCCTGTAGTTTGGGCCGCAAAACACACTGCCTCAATACGGACGCCAAGAACCAAACAGGTAATTTGAATTTATCTAACCTAACCAAATCTTTGTTAGTAAAATATCTGCGTTATTGTAACATTATTTCAATGGACCGCCTGTTAAACACGGAAAATCGCTTAGGCAATTCTGCCAGAAGTTTCAGCTACGCAATTCAACAGCTCCGTATTAATAGCATTCCTTAGCCATTTCTAACACAAGTGAATAGGAAATGTGACTCTTTTAAGGGGTCAGAAAATTACAATGTTCACGTCTTTTTAGTACTATGCGGGGATTCCGTGGGATTTTCCTGTAGGGGTCACCTACCAAATTCTTGACAACACCCCCAATTTCAAACTTTTGGCGGTGAAAATTCAATATATACCGTGCAAATCTCCACTTACACCATGCCAATTTTGACTTTACACCACCAAACAGAAAATTTTGGCGGAAACCTTGGTAATATGTACGACTTTCATTGTACGATATAGAAAGGAGAGAAGATTACTAATTGTTTCATTATGCAAGAAGATTTCTCTCTCTCTCTCTCTTTCTCTTTCTAACTTTGATGGTTATCCAAAGCATCAGAATGTAACTTTAGCTTTCAATTTATGGACATCGGAGCGGGTTGAGTATAAGCAATAGTGATGTTGTTATCCTTATTAACTTTATCTCAATGCGGAAGAAAACATTATTTTTTTCTTCTCCTGTAACTCTTAACTTCGCATGCGCTAATCTCACGCTAATCAAGTGACTAAATTTAGTAATTTGTGCTTCTGAGTACGAAAAGTTAGTATGCGGTAAGCACAGTACTAAGTAATCATGAGACTATCTTGCGATTAGTGAGTTCTCTCCGAATACGGCACTAAATATTTTATTAGTAATGTCGACAGAATCTTTTAGCAATGAGTACTGCTCCTGTCGTAATAGTGAAACTAGAAAATTTACTTAAACAAACTAAAAATCAGTTCAAGTTTGTATTAATTAGTCCAAGTAAGAGGGAGATGAAAATGGCTACACTTAAAGAAAACAGAACTTTGAAAATTGGAAATTTGACAGGTTCATACCCTGAGTATTAGTAAAACCAATAACTACAAGGTGAACATTGCAACAACAGAAATAACAGTATTCAAGGACACGACGTTCACCAGTGATCCAATCAAACAAACATTAAGTGAACTTGTATACAAGTACTAATTTCTCACAGCAACCACTAATACGGCCCTAAGACTCGAGGATAATGATGCATCAAACTGAATCTGCCTGTTCTGTGGTACACCGTTATTAGTTTATAAGTGTTCCAGTGAAGCTAACATCCATCTATACAAGTGCATAGTGTAGTGATAAAGTGATCTCTGATTAAAAGAGATATAATAGTGAGCGAAAAAAAATAGTTCACAAACCTTGTTTACTATTTTTCCCCAAGGGGGACGTAATGTCGAGCATGTATTACGAACACGTGGACATTGTATAAACAAAAACACACATGTTTATAGAACAAACATGTGGTTATGTAAACACGTCATACACACACATTGGAGCATACGACGGTCAACTCCGCAAACTGGCACCAGATGGAGCGAATAACGGAAGACAGAGGGAGCTGGAGTCAAGTAGGAGAAACAAGAGGAGCCACCCCTACAATCACCTTTAAAAAGGACCTGCACACAACAAAGGAACTCAAAACCTAGCCTAACTGTGACTAGTTATCGTACCACCGATGACCTTGTGTTGAATACGCATAAGAGAGACAGGTACGTGTACAATCACTTTGGGATTGATGACATTCTACAGTATCGGAGGGCAAGAGATAATCTGAGCTACTTTTTGAACTTAACCTAGCCTAGCTGTGGTTCGTTAACGTGCTAGCGAGGACCCTGTATAGCAGACGTACAGGCGAGAAAAGCATATATATACGACCACAATAGGATTGACGACATTCTTCAGTGTCGGAGGGTAAAGTAAATCTTCAAAGTCTAAAGTCTTATACAAGGCTCTGGGTCTTACCCCAGGATAAATAAATGAGACGGCTTACACTTTTCTACGCTGGGAGTGTCACCAGTATAAAATGCGGTCAACGAACTTTACTTATATCTTCAAGCTACTGGGAGTGCCACCAGTCAAAAATACGGTCAACGAACTTACTAATGTCTTCAAACTACTGGGAGTGCCACCATTAATTTAAAAAATACTGAATTTTCTATTGTCGGAGGGTGAAGTTAGTTAGTTGGCATAGGACAAAGACTAATCAGCCATTTTGATTCTCGTTTTATCCTTTTCTCCTGCATTATTTCACAGGCTTCGGCCCCAGGACTGACTATTAATATGTCGGACGGAAAGCATCCCGGACTCCCGCAAACGGTTCTAACACCAGGTTCATACCGAAAAATAGAACGTTCAAGGCATACGCGAAAGGAAAACGAAACTAAACATCGCTCTCGTTCTGGTACAACCGGTAATGCTCAACAAAACTCACCACCAAACAAGAAAACAGCTTGTTCAACACGGCAGTGAGAGTGAAAGCGATTCAGAAGTCATGATCACGGAAAATCAATCAGCACTCACAACCAAAGACTCAACTTACTCATTCCTACTAAGCAATTACGATAGGAAATTTCAAAATCCAAAACAAGTTCTTCAATTCTGTAAATATGTACCACGGGAAAGCATCAATCAAATCATCCCTACTAGAAACGGCATCATCGGATCCAAACTTAGCAACATCAATCAGAAACAAGCATAGCCTGGAAATCGTTGGCAAATCTGCAACTATGATTAACCTAAACAGTCAGCGCATCAAACAACCACCACCACCGCGGAAACCACCACTATTATCAATTGTCATCTGTGGAGTAGACCCAGAATGGACCGATGAAGAAATAGGGGAAGAACTCAAACAAGAGGAATATGAATTCACCAAAGTCATGCGTATTAAATTCCAATCCGGTTCTACATATCTCATCCGCGTACTAACGCAATATCAGGAAACCGTAAATGATCTACTCACTCTTGGCGCATATATTTAAGGAAAAGACACCGCGTAGAGCCATCTCGCACACAAGCACCTATTCCAGTACGTTGCGAAAAATGCCAAACCTACAGTTCACACACAACCAACAACTGTCCGTATCAACATAAATGCGGTTACTACACTGGCCCTCATCCCACTAAGCAATGCGCAAACATGCAACATCCACCAAAATGTTCAACCTGCCAACAGCCACACCCCACTTACAGTTACAAATGCAAAGCTCGACCTCAACCAGAACCTAGCAAACCTGACTTAGTAGTGCCACTTAAAGTTCACGAACAACAATCTTACGCCGATATTGTTGAAGATAAACACCCAATCCTCACTAAATCCATTACCGTTGAACAAGTCTTACCATTTGATACTCTTACTCTACAAAATGTTCAACCAGCACAACGCAATCATATTTTACAACAAATACAAAATGCAGCCAAACAGGTATTCCACGTTACTTTCTAAGCAGCATATTCAGGGCCTTACGTGCATTTCGTTACTGCACCACCAATGCCTAACGATTCCTAAAAGCAACCACAAAGCTCAATTAATCATGGATATTGTATTGTTATTTTTAAACATCCGATCACTTACTCAACATAAACCACTTTTTGAAGCATTACTGCTGGAGGAAAATTTTCATGCATTCTTGCTAAACGAGACTCATCTTACAGCACAATCAAAATGTAAAATATCTGATTACCAGTTAACACATAACGCAAGCACCATTCCGGCACTAAGAGCAAACGGAGGCGTAGCGGTAGGATTCAAACCCACCATACCACATCGTATACATCGTATTACACAACCTAATCTTCCCGAATACATCATATCGACCCCTTTATTTTAAAAACCTTTATGTAACATTAGTAACCATATACGTACGTTCAGGTCATATAATTCCACTGCAATTTTTTCGACACATTTCAAATAATTTCAGAAAATACATCATTATGGCAGATGTAAATATCCATACCAGATCGGACAGGCAGGAAGATCAATTTCGTAACTTTATCACAAATAGCACCAACGGCATCCTACAAAACCTTCCAAAACCAACGCGACCAATCTCCCAAATCACTCCCGATATAGTTATCCTCTCCCCTAACTTGATCAACCACACCCAAATCGAAGTTCTGGATACTGTAGGAAGCGATCATGTTCCAATCAAAATAATCCTCCATCGCCAGCCTTCCCAGCAACCGAACCCACCCATCCTCCGAACAACCACAAGATTTGATCTCGCAAACTGGAACCACTACCGTGACCGTATCAGCAATAGACTCGACAGCGTACAGGAATCAAAAAATGAGGAAGAATTATACCAGACACTGAGCACGATCACCGATACTATTCAGGCAACGTTAAAAAGGCACATACCTACAACCCAGATACCATCATATCAACCGAAGCTACCACCTAACTATGTCACACTGGTAAAGCGCTCTCGACAGGCCTTCAGGGACTATATCAGAACTCGAAACCCTGCCTCGTTACAACTTCATCAACAGCTCCAACGAACAGTACATAACTATATAGTAGCCTATAAGCTCTGACAATGGATAAAAACATGAAACGAACTTCGAGATACAGCACATCCTACCAGATTTTGGAAACGTTTCAACATACTCACATGTAAAGGACAAAAACTACCTATCCATTACTAAAAGACGATCAACCACTACAAACTGATGTCGATAAAGCAAACGCCTTTGCCAGCTATTTACAGGAGATATTCAGACCAACACATTGTCACATCGAACGAACGCATCCAGCAAACCGACTCAACATAAACTCACCAGCTTTGCAACCTCATTCGGACCATCGAATAAATGAGATCAGATACCTCACTGCACCCATCACCATCAATGAAATCACCACCACCATCGCCAGGAAGAAAAATACTGCTCCGAGAATGGACAGTATAACGTACAGACATATCAAAGAAGAACCTCTTCGACTTCTTCAACTGATTGCGGCTATTTTTAATTTCATCCTACGCACCGGCTTCATCCCAGAAGAATGGAAAACCTCTAAGACGCTTATGTTCCTAAAACCTGATAAACCACCTGGCTCCGTAACATCCTATAGACCTATTTAACTAACTCCAACATTAAGTAAATCCTCGAGCGAATTATTGTAAAACGCCTCCACGTCCATTTACAAGAGAGAAACCTCCTAACAGTCCACCAAGCAGGATTCCGATCCGGCTACAGTATTCAGGATCAATTACTACGCCTCTCAGACCACATCACAAACCATTTATATACATGTAAACCCTGATGCCTTTTCTGTTCGATCTTGAAAAAGCATTCGACAAAGTATGGCATCATGGACTCATCTAGAAACTTCTGAATTTTCAATTACCCTTAGCGTACATACGATATATCTACAATTTCCTCACCGAACGTATTGCCTACATAACCATCAACCAATCCAGCTCATTTCCAGTCCTTCTTCAAACAGGAGTTCCTCGGTTCAGCGCTTTCTCCACTTTTGTATATACTATATTGCTCAGATCTACCAAATCTACCAGCAAATATACAACTTTATCAATATTGTAATGGGATATGGCTAAATAGGTCAGTGTGTTAAGCACAAAAGTAAACAAGCAATAAAAGTTACATAAAGCTGACTAAGCATCCATAGGAAGCAGACGACAACAACCTCCAAGCGGCAAGTGTTGGAAGTACTGAAAATACGCTCACAAATAGGGATATAAAAAGGACAGTCAATCACCTTTGAAGTTATCACTTCTTCGCTCCGAAAAATGGTCACCTCTACCTGGCTTGGACTGGAGTCAGGACTCTCACCTTACCCCCAGCTTAAGTTGGTATACCTTTACCTGCTAACTCGAACTGGAGTTAGTATCCTTTCTAGGAACGATCTCCTTTCCTAAACCTAAGTTAAATATCATTACAAGAGGTGATCCACTAGATTATTCACTGCAGAGCCCATGTTCGGGACGCTCGTATTGTTAACTGTATAATACATTGTATAATATATAGTATATTGGAACTTTATAATAAACTGGTGTCGGTAAAAACGTATATAAGCATTTGCTCTATTTATTCACTAAATAACCATTCTATTAAACGATCTACGGTCATAAGGTCTCTACCATAAATATTATATCGTATATCGTAAAGACAGTGCTACCACGTCGTATACGATCCCATCGCTACATTACGAAATAACTACAAGTAGAAATCATTACGATATTATCTTATCGCAGAAGATGTAATTCTCAACTTTAACAGACAATGCAACAAAAAATTACGAAACTGGTTTCAGTTTTTTTACTTTAGAAAAAAAAAGTTATTGTAACAAAATTATTACCTGCATTTTCCTTTTCGTCTCAGAAAGAAAGTTTAACATTACAAAAAAAATTATTGTAAGAAAATATTTGGTAATAAAGAAAGATTGTACTGCATTGTTTTCAGAAAATGTTTTAGATAGCAAACTGTTTTCTCCGTTTTGGTTTTAATCAAGTTCATTTTTCTTAGAAGCACAAAAACTGAGTGAACATTATAGAATCTATAATTTTGTTTGAAAGAAGATAATTACATCTAAGTTGAACCCTCAACAAATACAAATAAAACTAACATTTACTCAAAATAATACACAACAGATTCCTCGCTTAGGAAAACACATAAGTGTTGAGAATCTACAGTTTTTATGTAGTGACTTGTCAATTGAACACTAGAGAAAGTAGACAACAACTCTAACCATTAGACCAACAGGGACAAAATGTCTGGATTCCCTACTAAAAAACACTAAGCGTTACACCAAACAAACAGAGACTTTGGAATTTTTAGTTGACACCAGTAGGCAAAGAGGAAATCAAACAAACCATCGTGCAGTAGAGAAATCGAACAGTCAGGTGCCTCCAAGATTTGTCCAAGATAGGAAATCGGATTTCTTAAGATGATTTTTGCAAGTGCATCACAAGAAACTTAAACCAATACAAGACATTCTTTTAACCTAGCTAATTATGAATTCAAGGTCGAGGTTGTAATTCTTGGAATAACAGCAAGATTTATACTCCTGGTTCCATTGTCAAATCAAGGAGTTATATATTTACCAATAAAGAAGTATTAATGACTAGACAAGAAAACAGTACTGCGCAGATTTAGTGCGCAACAAGGTGACTACATTCGCAGAAGTTTGGAGTCTCTGAGTTGGATAATTATTGGTAGCATTTCCTTACTTTCCTAGCAGACTTCGAACGACTGAAAGGATCAATATGGCTGGTGTAGTGGACTCTAAAGTATTAGTATTTGTTGGAGACGAAGAAGATCTTGCCAGTAGTACATCATGTGAGCTACCTTTAAATAACGCAGAGGAGTTTGTCGTTATAGTGGTGGATGGAGACAACAACATTAGCAGTGATAATTTATGTGAGATAGCTTTGGGTATTGCAAAAGAGAACACAAAGATGGTCAACGAACTTGTCAATGAAAGTGTATGTGATTGTACATTGAACAGTGCCTCAGTCGGATGTATTTGGGAAGCGTTGAAACGTTACGAAAGTAGTGACTACCTACTATGTCAGGGATGGTTTTTACACTGGGTAAATCCAGACACGCATATATGCAATCGTGGGAACAAGTATTTGGATGTGAAAACAACACGTATTTTATGTAAGCCAGCCATTTTAAGGGAACTCTATAGAATATACAGATAAACTCATTTAAAAAACAATCTCAGCTGTCAATGGTTTGTCATCAATATGGAAAATAACGCAGAAATTATAGTTCCCATGGCAAGAAGTGAGTTCCTGAACTAAGACAATTCAATTACCCTACATCATTCGTGCTTGGCTCTACTTTGAGATGTGTTAATATTGTGCCTATAGGAACAAGTTTTCTCCAAAACTTTAAGCAGTTATTGAACAGATATACGACAAAAGCTTTGCGTGTATCTGTAAGGAACAAACTTACTAATGCTAATCATAGTGGGTGACAAATATGAAAGTGGACAAACTGAATTCAAGCCAAGTGCTAGATAACAGTTATTTAATTTCTTGTTGTAAGTGAAATATGTCTTAAAGATTTTTCCAAGTTAAAGTGTATTTCTATTAATATAATGTAAAAGTGACAAGGAAGTGTAGAAGTGAAATATACAACCAAACTATAGAAGTGGTAGGTGTTTTCAGAACTATATTACGCTGCATTCAGACATTATCCTAAAAGATATGAAACGACATTTGTCTTAGTGAAGTGAAAAGTGTTGTATATTTTTGCTTTTGTTCTTTTGCTTAGAATAAATATTAGGAAAAGCATTCAAGATTTTTTGTTTCACACTGCACATATGTTTGATTGTTCTTATATAAATATTTTATGTGACAATTTTATTTGTTCATTAGTCTAAATAGTCCAAATAGACATGCTAATCTGTCATACAAGTTTTCGCTGCATGATCTTAGCTATCATCCAGCTACAGATACAAACCTATCTAACAAATATTACGGGAATTTCTGATTTCATGGTTATCGCCCACTCAGAGGCTTCTTGCCCGGTAGCGTATAGAAACCAATCAAGCGTGATCTTCAAACATTAACTAAATAAAAGACTGACAAAACAAACTTCCTATTGGCTTCATATACTAAATTTTCTCTTAAGAAAATATGTTTACAGGAAGCTCCCCATTCAAGTTTAAGACAAGTCTGGTTGTATCAAACGCTTTCAACCATTTTCCCGTTTCTATTTTAATATTTTGTGGAAGCAGGGATCTTCACTTAACCCTATATTTTTTATCATTGGCAGTAATTATATTTGAGGACTTTTCGTTGCAGCTTAGAAATCATTTTGCCTGGAATTGAACATTCCGAATACTTTATGATGGGAGAACTTGTAGTGGACATAGTTATAAGATGCAAAGATGACATTGACAAAATGATAAGACCATCTAAAATCTAAACAATGTAATGTCTCATAAAAAGTTTTCTTCAAAAGTTCTCTGTCTTCTTTTGCTTTCAGTTTGTAAGTCCTCCGGCACCAAATATTTTTGGGTAAACTTACATGCCGCTACTCTGAAGAAGTTCCTTTTAGCTTCCCATTTGAATGGTGTAATGTATTCCCGTGTATATTATGATATTTTACCTCATTAACACGAATTAGAACAGGGAAACTTAAATTCACATGTCAGCGGGCATTCATTGACTCCAAGGCCGATATCCTATAGAAAACACATCCCTGAAAATTCAACATTAACTCAATTGAAAATAAGATGTATTGGTTTCATTTAGTAAACCTAACTTTCTGAATTACATCTTATACAAGTTTTTGCTAGTGCCTTTGCATCTTCCAGCTGCAAGAAAACCAATCTCGAAATGGTCTCGTATTTATCTTTCGTTTTTGAACAAACAACAGTTAAGACGGGGAAACATACTTTAGTCCTTACCGGACATTGAATACTGTGTTTTCTGATAGCATTTACAAGTTATTACCACACTCTACCAAATCCAACATTGCTTGAGGAAGTACTTTACTAGGACATTGTAATGTCATTCTAATCTGGAATTTGTATTTGTATTTGTAGAAAAGTCTAACAAAAGTTTAAAGTTTATGAAACTGTTCTTTTTGTTTATTACGGGAAACAGTCTGATTACTTGTTACCAACTCCTTCTGTACCTTTCCGTGTGAATTTTAGGCTTTCTCCACACAGCAACAGTTATGGCGGACTGTAGGTTCAGTCGTCCTCGGCAACTCCAATCAACACTATCCGATAGCTCCCCATAAACTTCGATCACAGGTCCTACCAAATGATCTTCTAAATGTGTACAATTCAAATTGAAATTTCATATGTAGCTACTTGATTTCAAATAAGAGGAATGCAGAAAACAAAAGTCGAACTTGTATTTTTAAATTTTCTTATCAGCTAGAAATAATCCTGATATAAACAAATCAAACCAGTTGAATTGCAAGAATTAAACAATTTTGTATTGTAACAAAAAATTGATATGTTCACAATAAATAAACTTGTATTGCCACAAAAATCTTAGCACCTGAAATTAAGAAAGAAGAAAACAAAAGTTGTGAGAAAATTACAAACCAAAAACAAACTTGTATTCTGACAAGAGAATTTCCATACGTAGGAAATAAATAAATAAAACGTTGGAAATATGATCAAAATATTTTAGTGTAACAATTTTCTCCCATTGTAACAAAAAATTCTGTCATGCAGACAAGCACACTTTGTCAAATGTAATTTGAAAAGAGAAACTTCTTAAGCATCAGGGATTTGTATTTTAATATGATAATCTTTTCATTGTAGGTTAATTTGACTATCTCTCTCTCTCTCTCTCTCTCCTATAAAACCTTTAAATAATTTAGCGTATATATGGGAAAATGAATATCTGCCTCTTCTCGACAACGCGTCGACTCATCTTCCGTCAAGCTTCCAAGTCCCAACTCCCGTGAAGCCAGCGAGAATGTTTCAGTGTTAGGTTACCTGACTAACGTTTCGTCTTGAGTGACATAACAGCTGCAACTCTGCAACACTGTCAAGGCAACACTGCATACCACTAGTAGTATAATGGTGAAATAATCGGACTTTTACAGGTTGCTAACTTACAATTAAAAATAAAATAAATTAATTTGTAACATAGGGTTAAAAACTGGAAACACTGTAAAATTAAAGAGGGAAAATAGTGTTATACGAAGTATTTAAAATATAAAACTTTGCAAAGTGTAGAAGTTTTCTTAAAAGATGGCAATAAAAATATTGGTCTTTCGCCTATTGCTTATTCAACCCAATCTAACAAGAAGGTATGTGTGGTAACCTAGCTAGGGGAAATGTAGTTTTATAAAATTTCTGTTCAGTGTCTCTTGCGTAGTATATATAAGTCAGTAGTTGGCCTGTTTCAAATGTGACACTTTCGATGCGCAATAATTTTGGGAGTCCTAGAGCTGCTGGTCTGTGTCGCAACAATAACGACCAGGTTCAGCGTGGAATACATTGCATGGAGTCTAATACTCGTTCATTAGGTGTTACTCCAGGCGCATTGTCCTGTATCATTATTTACTATTTTCAATAATTAAGTTTCACTCTGACATCTTAGATGAATTATATAAAATACGTGTAGCAATACCTTGATGGAATTGTAACAACTCCCAATCAATATCTTAAAGGTTTACAACTTACCATTCAACGTCTTTCGTGTCACTCTTAAAATGTCATGTATTTGTTAAAATTAGACATATAGACAACGTTAAAATTAGGCATTAGAAACTCGAGTATTATAAAAAGTTAAATTTATTAAATTAATTTAGGGTTGAAAACACTTTAGATTCATAGTATAGCAACACTGGCAGTAAATGCATACATATTGTATATAAAATCTCAAACAATAAAAAATAATTAATAAATAATTCCAAGTTTACAACACTTGTAAACAGAAGGTTGGCAACTCTTGGATACGCTATTTACTAGTATAATGTTTTTTTTATATAATGCAAATGGTACGTGTCGACAAAATATGCAATAATAGCTTACCATGGCCAGCCATCTATTCACCTTTTCCTTTTCCATAGTCTCGTCTAACTACGTATTAAAAGATTTCAAGAACTCAGTTTTTTTTTCATTACTAGCATAAATTTATATAATCTGCTGAGTTACAACAAGGTATTTGTAATAAAGGACCTAAAAATATTAATCTAATATCTTACATATGGCCTCTGTCTTTCTTTCTCTCCCTCGTCTATCAGTATTTTTCTCACTTCCTGTTTCAGAGTAAAAAGTGGAAAGATCGCACTAACAGGGAGAAGGGCCAAACGGTGGGGAGGTTTTTTCGTCGCTGGACCAAAGCACGTGCGTTCTATGTTGTGACAATCTGTGTGCATATACCAGTTTCTCAAAAGGGCTCTACATTAGTTGGTATATATAGGAAGATGTTTCAACAACAATCACCACTCAAGTTCGTGTATACTTACAACATAAGCTTTCATCATACTACCTAAGATTCTACCATTAAAGAAAT
>JAGDQP010043584.1:0-16173 GCA_022664845.1 Lepisma saccharinum | reverse complement strand
AAGGTGCCTCAAGTTCTGTGTTAGCAGCAGGTGATAGTTTGAAGGTCGGTGACACTTGGGACTGTAGCCCGGGGTTAGTTATTGAATCAGCTGATTCTGTAACTTCCTTAGACAAAGCACACAATAGCGTAACAGGAAATTGTGTGTTGTTGGATTCCCCGTGTTCTGACAACATTAGCAGTGGTGACGTTCGCGAGTTCAGTGTAAAGGGCACCAGTGAAGTGCCCCAAGAGCCGGGCATAAGTTCTGAAACAGTACTCTCTATTTCAGTTACAATTGCTGCTAAAGAAACAACGAGTGGTTTTGACAGCGTACAAATTCCTTTTTCCTGTTCAGAAAGCGATAGCAGTGAAGTGCAATCCCCAGTAGTGCTTGCGTCGGTGTCCTCCAACTCCAAAGTTAAAAAAAGGCAACAAACACAACGACCACAGAGCTGCTAAACGAGTGAAAACTTCCCGATTCATTAATGCCCGGCGAACTCGCTCGCAGGTGGTGGGGGCAGGAAAAGACCAGTACAAACTGTTTGTCATAGTGATTGACAGGACACACATGTGCGTAATTCTTAGTTGTAAACAACGAAATATTGTGTGCAAGTGGACCTATAAGCTCTTCCATAATGACGTTTTCAGTGTGTTTTTGGTTCTATGTCATTTTTAGTATGACTACGCTCCTACTTGCGACCTTTACTGTTGCCCATGCAGAATCGGAAACGAAAATATCATTGCTCAAACAGTTTGTACATCAATCGTATGTCCATGTACTTACAGTGCAGGAAACAGTCCTCCCGATGTGGGACATATCTAATTATGACGCTATACATAATTTCCATTTACAAACTAAAACTGTCATTTCAATGTTTGTCAGAGATGACCTACAGTATACTACTCTTTTCATGCATGAATCGGGCAGATTAATTTCCATGCTGTTTGAACAGCAAATAATATTAATAGGTGTGTATTTACCCAGTGGAACGAGTAATAAGTGTCATCGTGAAGATTTTTAGAAAATGTGGTGGCACTGGAACTGCAAAAATATCACAACTGTCCACTTATTCTTATGGGTGATTGGAACACTACTCGTCAGAGCAGGGACAGTTCTACCGGAGTGAACATTAGTCTGGCTTTACAAAAAATCTATCAGAAGTTTAATTTAATTGATAGTTGGGATGCTTTGTTCCCCAGAGACATACGGGCAACTTATATTTACTCAACGGGATGGTCACGGCTGGATGTCATCTATTATTCTAATCATTTCCACCATAAAATCAAAACAATAGCAATACAGCGGATGCCTTTCTCAGATCATGCTTTGGTCAGGTCTACAGTGGAAACTAATATCAAAACTCATTTCTCTCCAAGTTTTACGTGGAACTTGAACAATCAAGTCTGTGAACTTAATGAATATAAACAACTCATTATGAACTTATGGGTGCAACCTAACATAAAAAAACCTCTCAAACAACGTAATATGCAACTATGGTGGTGTCAGTTTAGGAAAAGTGTAAAATTTGAAACCATTTCTTTTTCTAAAACTAGAGCTAAGTATGAAAAATCCCTTTCGGTAGGCCTACAGGCTGAGGTAGATCTCGAAGTTTTTTTTTTCATTCTCAAAAATTCAAATCTCGCCTTATATGAGAGCTATCGAGAAACTATTTATTGATTTGTAGATTATTCATCAAGAGCTGTTCAACGATACCTCACAAGACATATATATATATATACGCTTTGTTTCGCTTGGGAGTCAGGGTTCGCCCCCCAACTACAGTGCTTTTGACAGGATGCGCCTCCTTTATCTTAACCAAAATTTCCCTGCAGCACTACACCACCATGGTATCCATCTGCACCCTCCAACGGGGGGCTGCGCACCCAAAAGGAAGGTTTGCCCCATTTATTGTAACCTACTCTTGGTCATACACCTTCAAAGAAAATTTCGTTTCTCTACCTCCAATGATTTGGAAATTGGGTTTTTGGGGCGGCCATTTTGGATCCAAGTTGACGACTTTTTGAAATGTTTCTTATATTGTCGTGACCTACTTGTGATGGCACAACTTCAAGTAAAATTTCATTTATCCAGCTCTAACGGTGTGCAAAATGGGATTTTGGGTGGTCATTTTGGATCCAACATGGCAACTTTTCCCAAATGTTGTGATATCTCCCTAAACTATTCGTCATAATGCACCTTTATGCCAAATTTCGTATCTCTAGCTCAAACGGTGTGGAAAATGGATTTTTAGGTCCGCCATTTTGTATCCAAGATGGCGTCTTTGGATACATCATGTAATATTTTAGTAATATACAAATGATAATGTATAGTGTTTCCAAATTTGATATTTCTAGCTGCAGTCGTTTAGGCTGTGTATTCTATACAACAATGGGTTCGGAGGCAAATTTGAATTCAAGATGGCGACTATTTCAACATTTCGTAATATTTTCTTGAACTACTAGTGACAATACATCTTTATGTCAAATTTCGTATCTCTAGCTCAAACGATATGGAAAATAGATTTCTTACTTCCGCCATTTTGGTTCCAAGATGGCGTCTTTGAACTCATTAGGTAACATTTTCGTAATCAAAAGCTGATGTCGTACCTTTATGCCAAATTTGATTTCAATAGCCCCAGCGGTTTAGGCTGTGTATTCTATACAACAATGGGTTCGGCGGCCATTTTGGATCCAAGATGACGACCGATTTTGCTCATTAACGAACTTAACCGAGCTATTAAGCCTAGAAACAACATATAAAAATTTGGTTCAATTATCTTCAAAATTATGGCTTCTAGCGTGTTAATATATAAATATATACTTTCATATCGTACCGATCTCAATAGGTATATTTTTCTTCGAAATCTACCTAAATAGAACAATTACGAAGTGCATATGTAAATTTGCAATATTACAATCAATTAGCTCACAATGACGTAAAATGGTACTCTAAGGTAAAACAATTACAAAGTCAAATACGATTATGTCACGTGAAACACATACAGGGTGTCCAAGTTCGCTCTAAATTAACTCAATTAGGCATACATGAACCGGCAGTTTATCCTGCCATAATTAGTGAAAGAAAACGAGCTAAATGTAAAAAATATTAATAATTTCACTCATGCTAATGGTACTCATGAAGGGGGAATGTTTATGGTGCAATCCGACAGCATTATCTAAATTTCTATAAACAACACACGATACAGGACCCCGCCTCATTCCTTTCTCACGTCGATTTACACCAGCTTAATATCGACCAACAACATAGTTTAAGTGCACCGATTACTGATGCTGAAATTCTTCTTGTCATTAGAAATACGAACCAATGTTTCACCAGGGCCTGATGGTATCGGCCTCAGATTTTACAAAATCGTTAGTAAATCATTAGTACCCTTCTTGCTTCAGTTGTATAATTTGTATTTAGGCAATAAGAAAATGGTTCTAGAAATGGCTCAATCGTACGGTATACTGATACCTAAAGTAGGCCAGCAAAAAGATGACAATTCTCCCAGGTATCGAATGATTTCCTTGTTAAATACGAATTATAAAATTTTGTTAAGAATATTTACTGATCGACTTAAACCTCTAATGTCGGTGTTAATAGAGGACTGTCAGGGCAGTATTACGAACACCACCCCCTTGCAAATGATGCTAGCGTCTCTTCGCGAACTTACCCAGGCTTACCAACACTCAATCGTACCAGATGTTGCTGTTGTATCGACTGACTTTGCTGATGCCTTCTGCTCGCTAAATTTAACCTATTTACGGGACACCTTAGGAAAATTTCATTTTTCCTGAACTATTTATTCAAATGATGTCCAATATATACGAGGCACGTTCAATGTCATTGAAAATCAATCAAAGAGTTTTACCTGCCTTTCGTATGGAACGTGGCCTAAATCAAGGCAGTCCAATATCAACCTATATGTACACGTTAGCTATGGCTCCTTTAACGCAATATCTGACTAATCAATTGAAGAGTATATTTTTCAGAACACCATACTAAAGGCTATGGTTTATATTGATGATGCAATTTGGATCTCTCGGTCGCTGGCAGAATTCCAGGTCATTCGTGACGGATTGACACACTTTAGTGCCGTGTCCAATATCTATCTCAACCACGCCAAAACAAAAATCTTACCATTTTAGAAGAAGGTAAAGTAGAGTGGACCAAGCATGGGGCAACGGTTTCTCAACTCAAATTTTTAGGCATGTGGTGGACTAATCATATTTCGCACACTATTAACCTCAATGCTGATCAATGGCTTCGAAGTATTACTGCATTGTTGCAAATCTATAAGCAATGTTTTTCCACCATAATAGCTCGAGTGCAATTTATCAATATATATTTTCTGAGTAAGACAACCCACTACTTGCAATTGTTTCCGTTGCCACCTAAAACTTTTGCGGACATTCCCATGCAAATTGGTCTTTTTATATGGCGTTCCAAAGCATTGCGAGTGCACCGCAACACTTGCTATTTGTCACTTGATCAGGGAGGTTTAGGCCTCAAAAATTTTCAGTTACAAGGGAACGCCTTGCTCCTTCATCGTACTGTTATATGCCTACATTTTCATAAATTTTAATTTCAATTTTCTTATTATTTTTGGTCAACAGTGTATTCCATTTTGTATAGTTTATAAGATTTACATTGTATCAACTTTAAGATTTGTCACGACGTCTTTGAATCATGATATTAGGTATTCATTTACGTATCATTCATCATGTATCCAAGCTCCAAAGTATTCATTTACGACATAGCAACGTACAGGATGTGACAGTGATAACATTTCCGTTCTCAAATTATATTTCTAAATTACGAACTACCGTGTGATATCACGATTTAACCTTGACTCATAAGAACTTTGTAATACAATATAAAATCCTACGTGATTTGCAGACAACATGTAATATGGACACCAAATAACGTCATTTCCAGGAAACTAACTAGACTTCACCTTGAAGACTGTGACTCGATACCGCCCAAGAAAATGAACAAATTCAACCTTGAATTAGTGTAAAATTATCCCACAAGAACCAAACATAATCCTTTCTTTCTTTCGAAAACAAACATATAAAATTGAGTGTAAAACCAACGATCGAGACCTGTCAGAGCAGAGACGCTATTAAGAACTTGAACAGTTCAGACATCAGATAAGAAGCAGACATCTATTGTTAAAATTCATCTTTGAACTATCTTCGATTTTGGACTCAGAATACTTCAGAACAGGTTTAAACACGGTTAAACCAATATAGTGAAAGTAACAGTTATTACAAAGTGCATCTTT
Organism: Lepisma saccharinum; assembly: GCA_022664845.1. Lineage (NCBI taxonomy): Eukaryota > Metazoa > Arthropoda > Insecta > Zygentoma > Lepismatidae > Lepisma > Lepisma saccharinum. The sequence goes on along the minus strand of JAGDQP010043584.1, from coordinate 10,904 downwards.
CTTCAACTTCAATTTCATCTATAAATTACAGGTACGTTGTTATCTCTAAAAATTGTCTAAAATTGTATTATTATTGTTTCGAATTAATTTCGTACTTGGAGCACAGTTTAACTATTCAAAATTTATTTTATCTTGTTTTAACTAAACTTAAATTCCATGTAATTGTCAAATAGCTTTAACACATCTCATGATTCATAACGCCGTCCCCAAGTTTTATATTGATTTCTTTTGTTACAATTTTAATGTTTTAATTATGTAATACCGATACTTAACAAAGTCCTACAATAAATGTATTTTAATTGTTATTCAGATTTTTTCGTTAACAACCAAGTCCATTAAAGAAGGTGTCCAACGCCTTGTAATTAGATACCATGCCAGTTGCATGAATTCTTCCCGTGAAGAGCTATGTCATAGTTATAGATTAGACCTCTCGCATACGCCCTCTTAACAGTTATAACGACCCCCGAATCCTGTCCGTTATCATGGTGTTCGGCACCAACAAAGGTTTAATTTAAACTCGACTTAGTCATTTATCATGGTGGAGGTGCCGCAAATTTTCTTACAATTTCCCGATACATTTTCTGCCAAAATGCTAGGAGAAGTTTTCCGCCGCATTGATGATCAATTACCGCTTTATATCCGGAAATGGCAGAGAATCTTACCATATTTGACCGACACGTATATACATATTGTGTATTTATTTCGGGCTAATTTGCCACTGGACACATGGACTGTCAAACAATTTTATGTTAACTTACAAAATACTGGACCTGGTTTTCTCCCAGCCATCGAGAGATATTTTAACCATATATGTTGGAATGAAATGGCCATATTTAATGGAAGTCAAAGATAATTACAAAGTGTTTGATAGTCGATATCAGATATTACACCAAATTTATGCTGTTAACAATAGACTGTATCAGCTAGGTATTACCGAAATTCCTAATTGTCAACTCTGTAACAAACCAGATACTATAGTACATAGAATAAGAAATTGTGGCAAAATCAACCCAATATGGATTCAATGTATAAAATATCTTTGGCGCATTACGCAAGCAGCGTCAGTAAATTATTTGGATGCTGAGCTTGTGTACTTTCTAGCATTCCGTGTTTTTTCCGAAAGCTAAAAAGAGAGTTGTATTTTGGTTACTTGCGCATACAATTGAACTCATTTTAAGTTCACCTGAAACTTACAATGTTCATTATTATATTGATTATATCAACTATCACTACAACACTATGTCAGCGAAATATAAAAAACTATGTAAAGGCAATTATAATAAAACCTTTTATGTTTAACCTCTGTTCTGTCTAAGATGTTTGTAGTCTAATAAGGTGCAAGTTGGAACCAGTATTGCCTTTTTACTAAACATACGCAGGTAAATAAAACGACTTTTTCGGCACGCAGGAGAGATCCATAGTTATTATTGTACACTTTTGGGTTTAATAAATTGTTATTATTAAAAATAAATAGTGGTTACCGTCGCTGACTCTTTATCGTGAGGACACGGGTTCGATTCCTGCTCTGCCAAGGGATTGTTTTTCCTAAGGGTCTAATTAGAGGCTTTGCAATGGTGCTCACCCAGCATCGTGATGCAACTGGGGAGCTGCTGTGAATAAAAACAATGGAGAGCAAATGGAGGATCTCAAACGCGATCACGATTGAGAGCTTCGGGTCTCCTCTCGCAACACGTGGCTCAGTGGTAAAGCGCTCACCTCTGGTGCAAGGGATCGTCCGTTCGATCCCTGCTCATGCCATGTGTGCTTTATGGTGGACAAACCCCGTGTGCGTGGGTTTTCTTGGGGCGCTCCGTTGTCTTTGTTTATGACCCATCCCATCTCTTCTGTAAAAATATTCAGAAGGGCAGTGTAAGGAATATGAAATCGCCTCGCACCTGCCTTCAACGTCATGAAACCTGTTACTGCTTCAATGACTTCCTTCATGTCTTCTTCCTTCCAACGCATTTCCGTTTTCTTTTTGCACTTTCCCATGTGCAAAGAGAAACACCTCCCGAGTGTAATACATATGGTGGAATGTTCTGTTTTAAGAAAGGAACCACATCACCTACTTGTTGAACGGGATCGGAATCACCCGCCATTGTTACAGGATTTTAAAAACAATATGACAACACTGAGGTTGGAATTCAATTATTTCTTATCATGTACCTTGTTCACACAGATAGACCTGTTTCTATCATCGCATCTCATTTGCATCGTACATAACATCTATTTACAAACTAATTCAGAACACTGCTTGTAGAAATACAACGTGTTGATCTACGAACCCTAATTTACCTTGCAATGGCTTCTCAGGTCGGTAGATTCAAAGAACAATCGTGCAGTGTCTGCTTACACTCTCTAACTAAAGTTGCATTATTTGCCCACCAGATTGCAACACTTCTTGCAACTGCAAAGTTTCCGATCAGAATCAACCTACCTTCAAAATTGATCGAAATAACCCGCCTCTACTCTAGCTTTAAGATGGAACCAGTTTTAACACACTGTGCACAAACGTAGCCCTCTCAAAATAATATTTGGCAAATTGATAACCCATTTGGCATTTTGGACTGCAAACACAGAGTTTGCCTCTACTAAAATAAGCAACGTCGTGTTCTTTATTTTATCGATGGCCTGAGACAACTGTTTGAATAAACGGATGATGTAGATTTAATAGGGGACGATATAGATGGACTACAAAGTAACACCGATGTCTTATTAGAAGTGTGCGATGAGATAAGTCTACAGGTAAACATAGAGAAAACAAAATACATGACAACGAGCCGAAACACTGGGAATGAAGGAAATAGATACATACCAATTAAGAATGAGAACATAGAGAAAGTAAACAAAGTTACATACTTGGGAGCATATGCAAAAGCAAAAACGAGGTCACGGAAGACATAAAAAGTAGTTTAGTATCAGGCAACGCATGTTTCTATTCAGCTTAGAAACTCCTAACATCGCGATTAATATCAACGAACTTGAAATTGAGTAGCGCTTTCATAACTTGGTAGCAGCATTTTTTTAACATTATGTTTTCTAATGATTTTGGTTCAGCAGAATCTGTTTTTGGTTCACATATTCTCTTCTAAGATTCTAATATGTAATAGTTTTATAAGGAAAAAATTCGTCGTGATATGGGGATATTGTAGAAACAGCTCTTTTGAAGAAAACTGTTTTCGTATATACAGAGTTTTGTGAAAACGCTCCTCAATTGAAAATATAGAGAACAGGTTATTCTGCCGGTAACACTTTACTGTTGCGAAAGTTGGAGTACGACCATCGCAGATTACCACAAATTGCGTGTGTTTCAAAATAAGCTTTTGAGAAAAAATATATGGGCCAAAACGGAACAAGGTGACCGGTGGATGGGGGACATTACATAATGAAGAACTCTATGGCCTGTACGACTCACCCGATGTTTTAAGAATGAAATCTGGATGGTGGTGGTGCTGGGGTACACGAAGATTATATTCCATCGTGTTTGGAAAATTTAAGTCGAAGGGAAAGAGATCGTTGGGAAGACTGAGACGTCTTTGGGGGACAATATTAGAAGGGATCTTCGAAAGGTAGGTCTTCGTAATGAAAACTGGCTTGACCTTGCTCAGGATAGAATCCTATGGCGAAAGTTTGTTTCTGCGGCGATGAACTTGCGAGTTCCGTAAGACAGAAAGAGAGTGAGAGAGAGAGAAAGAGAAAGAGAGAGAGAGAGAGAGAGAGAGACTGGTTCCAGAATGACATCTCTGGCTTCAAAATTATAATTTCATCCAAAATGACGTCATACATTTATTGTGTACTTTCTGCTTCTTGTATGACGTTATTCGTGGGAACTATTGTTTTTTTTTATAGAATATTTGAATAATACAGTAGCGTAACAAACAAAGATATTATATCATTTTGGCGATAGAGTAATCGAAGAATAACCGTTATGTCCCAGCCTAAAATATGTCTTATCCTGTTTGGGGCAATAACCAGTTTTCGATTTTCCGAGGATTGCCCCTGGTGCCCTAGTATTTCATCCCCAGTTGTTGATCCCGAATATCATCCCAACCAGGGATAACATCTTTGTATTCCTCAACTGAGACATTTCAGTAAAGTATTATTGATTTGAATAGTATCGATCCGTATTTAAGTTCTTTAGGCCATCTTTGGCTCATAGGACCTGGGAACGAAGTAGGTCAGGACCTAGTTTGACAGTACCATCTCAGCATTTGCTTGCGGCGACTGAGGGAAAACCATGGAAATCCTCAATCACTGCCGTATTCGGACCTACAACTTTCCGAATGCCAAACAGTGCTCTACTAACTAAAGAAAAACCTGCTCGATTGTTGCAGATTCAAACACAAATGGCAGTCTTTATATTTGAGGCACTGCTTTGTGAAAAACTCGTTATAAATCGTACAGAATTTTCACTTTCTTACATAACCCTGCTTAGATTAATAGTTGACTTTCTCTAGAATTATGCGTTTTCTAACATATATTAATATTTCCTTGCAGATTTTGTATATAGTACCTGGTTTATAAAAGGGTGTAGAATGTCCTGTGGATCAATATTAAATTTCCATACACATATTTCCATACAGATAACAAATACTACGGTACTCAGCGTGGGTGACCATAGACCAATTGTGCCAGACACGTTATACTGAAAGTTTGAAAGAACGATATATATATATATATATATATATATATATATATATATATATATATAGCAACGTTCTTCCCCTTTTTTTGTCTTCGGTCTCAAACCCATGTCCTATTCTGTGACATCAGTTTAAACAACCTTTTCAAGCTTAGTCATACAATGGCTTTGTTTACGCATGCATACCATGATATGGTTTCATTGCAGCGCACTACAGTCCTCCCGGTACTGCTCATCCGTGACGGAAGAGTGTAAAGATTCTTGTTCCACTGGGACTGCCGTCACAACCATCCCTGAGGGGAAACCTCTTGTCACCAACCTCTTCCCCACAGTAAGGGTTATTTATCAGCCCACGTGTGTAAACCCATGTGACTCATAAAGTCATTTCTTTATTATACATGTACAATAATACGAGTGGTACAAGGTGAGATTTCGAGATCGAGGTAGTTGTACAATATTTCATTCATACGTTATCTCGAAGTAGCTAATTACGTGTTTTGTCTATTTTCGTTTCCATAACAATTCGGTAGTCCGTTTGCATACACAGATTAAATGAAAGCACAATTTAATGGCATAAGGATTCATATCAAGATGTTTTGGAAACTGAACCCAGCACCAGATCTAAGAAATACTGAGCCAGGATAAAGTAATTCGTCTTCCCTTCCCCTGCCTTAAAAAATAAAATTTAGATCAAAATGTCCCTTCCTCAATGCTTGCAACCGGCTGCGTCCCATCGTTATTTCGAGAGCTAACTAAACTCAATGGAAGATGGGAGAGATAAACCAATTAAAAGCTAGAAGTTGATAACTTAAGTACTCTTAGAAATTTTCTTCTGGCACAATTTCTGTCTTTGAACTGTTTATGGCACAGTCGTGACTTACCATAAAAATAAATTAAAGAGTGGGGATTTGAATAGTTGCCAACATATTTTCCAAGAGCTTAAATATCTACTAAGGAAATATTGAGTGGAATGAGCTGTATATAATATATGGCATAACGATGCTGAGTGATAATAACAGGACGCTAGATTAGGTGTAGTTTCAAAAAGTGTCTTTGAACACGTAAATTTAATCTAAGGAATTGCATGAATGACTAAACTATATTTCGTATGATTGAGTTGAATTTATTTATGATATACATACTGTTTTGTTGTGTTGATTTCGGTGAATATTTAAAGTGCTCCCATAAAAACGTGATATTTTATATGCAGAAACAATCGCACAATTTTAGACTAAAATCCATTTTTAGCCTTGTTTGGGACAAATGGCATTTGAAAAGAATATAGAATTAGGAATATGAACTCTTCCTAACTCTATGGAAAAGAACTCACTTTCTTTTCATTCTTTTTACTTTAATCTTGTTCTAAAACGAATGTAGTTTATGATTTTCGTTTGCAAATGACTTTTCAATGTTTTATCAAGAAGAAAGACATAATTTGAGTTTGTGTTCTAACTATGATATAGCACAGAAAGGTAAATGCATATAATAAAGAAATATAGTTATTTTCTGGATGAAAATCCATGTAACTAGGATTGATCGTTTGGGTAGCAATAGTCAACACTCCAACTCGAAATTTGTCATCAAAGTATTTTGAGATAACTACAGTAAGATTATATGAAAACGATATTTAGCAGCAAGGTATGGAAATCTTTTTCAGTTGCATCTGCACATTAAAGAGCAATGTTTCTCATGCGTTAAGCCTATAGTTTTATTTGAAATCAGATTTGTCGTTACTTACAGCAATTTCATGTCTAGCGTAATTTGTGATTTGATCAATTCGGTAGGGTACTTAAGTTTCAGACACGTAACCTGTGCGAATGTATTGTATCCGATATCCTGATATAAAGAACTCACAGGCCACTTACGAATCCTTTCTTTACAATAGCAATTCTTACAATTTATGTTATAACGATAATATTACTACCCTACTCTACTAGAAAATTTACAGTGGCGATCGAGGCTGATCCAACTAATTTGTTGAATAATTTAGGTTATTAGAGTTTTATGATGGCATCTAAACCAATGCTCTTTGCACCTTTCGATTCTAGACAAGACAAGAATTTTATGACAGAATCTAAAACAATGTCTAATGATATGAAGTTTCGCAGATTAAATGCTAGAAAGGGATTTTAAAGCAAAAAAGTCAATTCAATGGGTTGAACACAAAATAAAAGCTTTAAGTAATTACTTTACGAATCAGCAATCCAATAGAATGGTTGTTGATAGATGTCTTTCAAATGTTAATAACTATGTCAGTTGTGAACACTATAACAACATTAGATACAAAACCTTGTTTAGTTTCAATTACACTAGAGAATGTGGACATAGATACTGGGGCATGTAAGAATATTTTACCGTGTAATGCATACAGCGCTTTAACAGGTGTTAAGCGACTTCAGCCAGCTGTAGAAAATTTAATTGCAGCAAGTGGTACACATTTACATGTTGTTTGTAAGATTCATTTGAATGTGCATATTGGATCACAGTTGCTAGATATGCCATTTTTTGTGGTACAAAATGAACTAAAATATATTATTTTAGGTCGAACTGGCTTAAATATGATGTAGCCTGACTGGAGAGAGATTTTTAATTACAGTGAAAACAACAATTCACACATTCAGATAATGAATGTTAATTCGAATATTGGCGAGTTAAAACAACAATTAATATAAGAGTTTCATGTTTTCAATGATAACGTGCAAAAACCGGTAAATAATTATGAAGTGGATATTAATCTTCTACCTAATTAACTCCAGATTTAGAAAGACATATCGTATTCCTTGTAGTCTAGAGGACAAAGTAAAATATACAATTGAAAAATTACAACAGCAGAACATTTTAGAGTATATAGAATATTCTCAATGGGCAACGCCCATAGTCATTGCTAAAAGAAATCAGGAACCTTGAGATTATGTGCTAATTACAGGGTCACAGTAAACAAGAATTTAGACAAGATTTTTTATCCTTTGCCTACTTTAGATGACATTTTGCATAAATTGTAAGATGTTGATACATTCGTGGTGTTAGATCTACTTCAAGCATGTCAGCAATTGCCAGTGTCGCCTAGTTGTGAAAAGTTATTATCAATAATTACACCTTGGGGGATTATATAAAAAAAAACGGATCCCTTTTGGGCTTTCAACTTCTACCTTCATATTTCAAGAAGACATGGATGGTGTGTCAAGCGAATTTAATTTTGCTCAAGTTTATATAGACGAGGTCATCATTGGGGGGCATGGCATGCAAGAATGTTTGAATCATACACGCGAAGTCTTAGACAAATTTAGAAAATTAAATATTAAAGTTAATCAGACCAAATGTCAGTTCTTTGCCAATGAGGTGGAATATTTGGGCCATTCTATTTCAGCTGATGGTTACATTCTGCTACAAAAAACATAAAGATGCAATATCAAAATGTCCGAGACCAGAAAATATTACGCAATTAAGATCATTTCTGGAATGGTAAATTCTTTTCAAAAAAATATTTCGCATCTTGCAACTGATGCACATTTATTACATGAATTACTGAAGAAAAATGCAAAAAGGGATTGGACTGAGAAGCATCAGTATCAATTTGATCATATTAAAATTATAGAGCAGCATAGAGCACGGAATCAGGTATATAATCCTACAGAGGAAGTGTTTTTAATTACAGATGCCAGTCCATACGGTCTTGGAATTCAATTATGCAATAAGGATGCGAGTGGTAAATTACGTACGGTTGTTTATGCATCTGCTACACTATCTAATATGGAGTGTAACTACTGGCATTTTGAAAAAGAGGCGTTGAGATTAGTATACGGGGTAAAAAAAATTCCATTGATATTTATATAGAAGTAATTTTACTGTACTCATTGATTCTTTACCTGTAAAGTTTATTTTTGGCTAGGATAAAGCTATTCCGTCGTCGATACATCCACGTCTTATTAGATGGGCTCTTTTTTTCTCTCTGGTTCCAGGTGTAAGATAATATTATAACAGGGTGAAATTTTGGTTTACGCCTGTTATATGTACCCCAAGTGTGGAGTATTTTCCTGCCAGTTAGAAACAATGCAGGGATGGACTAACTCAGCGTAGCCGATGTAGCAGTTGTAGTTGAATTGAGGCCCAGAGATGGCAGCATATATCATTTAGTCAAGCATAGTGAGTTAGTGTGTGTGAATGTTTCTTGAACTGAAAGACATTTAATGGACGGTGATACCAGAATATATACGAACTGTTACTAATAAGAGAAATAGTTTATGTGAATGTTATTGCAGATATATGTAAGTGAAAGTGTATGTCTTGTAGTAGTTTATTAACAGCCACACAATGTAGTGGAAAGCAGTGGTTGTCACTCCAGCTCCAAAGAAGCAAACTGGGGAGGAATCTCCTTTCCTCCCACATAATGAACTCGCATCAATAGCAGAAAGTTGGTGGAGGAAGTTCTCTTCCTCCCACATTGAAAGGGAATAGATGCCTTAATAAAGAACCATAATTTTGATATCTCGAAGCTGAATGTTTCAGTGAGAATATTTGGTGGAGGAAACCTGATCCTCCCACAAGCTTGGGGAGATCGCAATGCCTGTGAACTCCCACATAGGTATAACACTTGGCGGAGGGATTGCGCTCTCTCCCACGGGACTGGTGGAGGCTTTAACAGCCTTCCACTGGGTAAATATTGGAGGAGGTATCTTGATTTACCTACCACACAGTGGAAGCTCACAAGTGTGATCCGGCAGTTGCGTATACCTGCTATCGAGGAGTAACGGAGGGGTTGCGACCTGGAAGTAGATGCAGTATTAGGTCACTACACAAGTACGGTCGGTTATGCAAGTATCAGGTCACTGCATAAGTACGGTCGGTCCCTGTTACAATATATACAAAACAGGTACCTGTAGCTGACTGCCCATCCAGGCTTCCAACTGACGAGTGTTCCGGAGACGACCAAATTTCACAGAATTATATATTAAATATAAATACAGTCATTAGTCGTTAGATCTATACCAGCAGAAATTCAGCAAGATGATTTGTTGCGATAGTATATAATTGGACTAAAGAAGTTTGGCCCAAAACATTACCCAAAAATAGGCAGTCAAAAGTCATCCAAATATATTTCGCTAAAAGAATGGAAATATCTATCGATCATCAATGTTTATTCTTAGGTCAAAGACTAATAGTTTCATCAACTTTTTAAAGAGAGATTTTAAAGTCAGTTCATAAATTACATCTGGGCTTGGCGAAAGTTAAAGCAACTGTCAAACAATATTAGTGGTGGCCAAATATGGAGGAGGAGTTAGAAGCATTATTTCAAGGATGCAAAAGTTGTGGCACTAATCAGAGTACTACGCGCAATGGAATAAGGAGAGTCTGCCATTCAGTAGAATACATATTGTTTTTTTTTATTTTGGAGGAAAAAATTGTTAATCATCGATAGTTTCTCCAGGTGGTTGCAAATCGAGCTAGTGCATGGAAACACAGCGTCTGAAACTATAAGTAAACTACAAACTATATTCAATTGTTGAGATACACTCAAGTATATCCGATAATGGTCCACCTTTTTCATCTGCTGAATTTGTAAATTGGTGTATTGAACATGGTATAAAAGTAATGAAAAACCACGTTACCATCCCCAAAGCAACCTGAGTGTGCACTCCAGGAAATGAAATCTATGATCAAAAGACAAATAGTTCCATATAAGTCCATTGATTGGAAGGCTAAAATCAAAGAGATACAAGATTTGCCAGTTCTGAGGTGTTACAAGGAAAATCTCCAGCACAGTTGGTATACAGACAAATTGTAATATGTTACACGATCCAGTTAAGGCAAAGATATCAGAAACAGATAGTTCAACAAATATAAAACTAAAATAGATACTCAGAGCGGTTCGTGGATTTACGTACAGAATTCACTCAACCTTGTTCCAAGTTATATAAAAACACAGATATTAAAACCAGCAGGATACAAGGGAGATCAAGGTTCGTACATGTCGATCAAATTCGAAGATATTCACCACCAAAGCAGGATCAATATAGAAATACTGAGGCTGAATTTACAAAAAAAGCAGGTCATATCACGCCAGAAGTGTCATTATGAAGAACAAGACTAATACCACACCTTAGATTGTATTTTCATTGTGATGGACATTGTGTGTATGGTAATTCAGAGTTAAATTATTTCTCTTCTTCATCTGAAAATCTTTGATTTTTTTATGGTATTATGGTTTGACATGTATGAAACTTTGGTGAAAGGATTATGATTTATTTTTCTTGGTGAATATGAA
>JAGDQP010043583.1:0-16173 GCA_022664845.1 Lepisma saccharinum | reverse complement strand
CAATAAAAATACTTAATACCCAAATTTTGGGTGTACAGACGCCATCTTGAATTGTGCGAGTTGCCTAAGGGTAACAAAATGTCATCGGCTATTTTCATCTTAAATCGACACTATGCCAAAACGTGGGTGTGTTACATGACATTATTCAGTCATATGAAACAATGCTTTGAACAGTGACCTTACTTACGCACTCCATATTGGATTGGGGGATTGCCCAAGGGTGACAAGGTGTCATCATCCATTTTCGTTTCAAATAGACCCTACTTAAAAGTTATCAAGAATAAAAAAAACTTTATACAAAAGTTTCGAGTTCAGGGCAAAAATCCCATTTGGCTGCCGAGCCATAGTGACTGAAAGGTAAAATAAAAATGTTTAACAGTAGTACTTAGACGGATATTGAATGTGGACCTTGAAATACGCACAGGAAGTTCAATTCCAAAGCTCTATACTTCCAATGCGAGTTTAGTAACGGCAATAACCGAAAATACCAATCCACCATGTCAGTTTTTAGAAACTTCTCTTTATATTTTACTCAAGGATTGGAAATTATGGCTAACTAACTCTTGCGAAATCAATATTTTATGCACCGAGCAGCCGTAGCTCTGTTGGAAGAACCTTCGTAAACTTCATGGGCCATTTTTAGTAACTTTGACTTCGGCTCGTTATGATTCTGAATGCGATGTTAGTTAAAATTCACATTCATGCCCCAGACAGGATTCGAGCCCGGTACCATCGAGTTCCTGGCTTACCACCCCCATCCCATACGACTAACAAGGTCGGCTAGCTTAGTTGGTAAACAGCAGAGCCGGCCTTAGGGCGGTGCGAGCGGTGCCCCCGCACAGGGCGCTGAGTTGCAGAGGCGCCAAAATGAATGTGGTAAAAATATCTTAACGTCCAAGAAAGTAGAAAATATTAGGTCCTACGTAATGCACCAGTGCTGGATAGTTAATGAAAACTGGTGGTGGATCCAGGATTTTCATAAGGAGGAGGCGCAAGTCTGAGGAATAGACCACTGACGGCTGACCTTTTCTGACATTTTCAACTACATGTATTTTCCTTGAGAAGGGAGCGCGCACACCCTTGTCTGTCATCGTTTTCAGAAACGACTGTAGAGCTGTAGACAAATACAAATTGGGGATTGTGAAACGGCTGAGAGGGAGGTATAGTGTAGCTAAGATAAGGGTGGGTGATATTTGGGATTTGTTCGTCACCAAGCCAAACCACCTTCCCTTATATATATACTATGTCGCAGCCCGCTCATTAGCGATGCGCATGCCCGTTTGTGATGGTTGCCGAAATTACCATCAGTGCTTTACTGTTTTAGTGAACCTGATCGACACACTGTGTGTGCTGACGCGTATGATGGATGTCCAATTACGTCATGTCCTTAGATGGCGAAGGTATGTTAATATGGAGTGAAGTGCTGACAAGTGGCTGGATTTCTTCATTAATTTTCACACACGTAGGTGGAATAAAATATTGACGAAATAAGGCTTTCTTTTTCGTTATTGTCTAAGCTGCAAAAGTATATATCGATTATCCACTCAGAAGGTCTGTAAATACTCAAAATCTTCAGTTTTATGATTGCTGTCAACTCTGCCATGTCTTCCATAAGAGAGATACGGAAGAAATTTGAATGAGAAATTTTCATGAAAATTTACATATATTGAAGTTCGAAAAAATTGTGACCATATTATCGTATTGAAGCTCAAACGCTGCAGAGTGAGTGTGTATATTTATATATGTCGAGGTATGCACACAAATATAACTTTTTATGCGATGAAGTAAGTGCCTTTTGTCTGTTCGTATGTAATACATCGTAGTACCCGAGCAAACATTGGTGGTATATTTTGTTTATTTATAAAAACTGTGGAGCATTTCTTGAAAATATATATATGCAAATAAACTATAAAGATCAAGGAACAAGTGGCTATAGTTAGTTTACGTCAGTTAAACAACATGTGTTCAGAATAGGTGTGTGCATTTGAGTAAATTACAGTATTTTCAACATTCCACCTCCACTTGTTCTTAGTGACGGGAAGTTCGATTCAAAGGTATTGAACAAGGCGCACTCGAGCAGCAGCTGCATAGTTTGGTAGAGCTCCTGTAGATGTCGTGTATATCGCATGCGAAGGGAAATTCAGTGCAGTAACCTTGGAGGAATTAACTTAGGAGACGCCCGTTCCTACCCCTACTTCGAAAACAAATTGAAGCCAAAAATGGCCGCTGCCCCGATTGTACGTGTCGCAGTCCGCCATACTGCGCTTGGAATACAATTGGAGTACTGTATTCATAGATGTGCAAATAATAAGTTCATTCTTTATGCTTTTATGTGAATTTTAACATGGCTAAGAGTTGTGTTGCATTTGGATCTACTAAGAGGTACAACAAGAGGTCTCGTAATGTCACATTTCACAGGTAAATGAAAGGAAAAACTTCTATTCAAATATAAGTTTTTTATACAAATTGATCGCAGGGAGAAAATTAAAAGTGTTACTGCACTTTTCATTATGCCAGTTTTTGTATGAATTCGAGAACTTAAAGAGAAGGATTACTGTTTTGATTTTTCCTCATAGTTTTTCGTTAATTACAAGAAAACTGACTAAAAGAAATGTCTGTAGTATTCATTATATTGCATTAGATTTTGTATATTTGGGTGGGGGGAAATCCAATTACTTTTCGTTATTCAGATTTAGATGTCCACTTTGAAGATATGTATACTCCTCTCTATGGAGAGCGATACAATATTTTATAAGCACTGACGAATACATCTGTGAATGTGTTTGTATATTTAATCACAAGACCAAATCTTCACGCGAAATTAAAGTTGGTCTACAATTCAGTAATGTGTCATTATAGCCTTGCACTTCATATGTCAGGTGTATGAGAAACTAAATTGTAACAAATCTTTTCGAAATGAACGAAGTTTTTCAAATGCTATTCCTTCTCGCACGTCTCGACAATGCCAGGGGGAAATTCATGCATAGACACAAAATAATGCGAGTAAGCGAAGGTGGGTTAATTAAAGCCAAGTTATGTCTCATCCATTGGATTTTGCGATCGTCATATCAGACACATTCTAATTCCCGCTATCGAGCCGCCGTAAATCAGTGGTAGACCGTTGTGTAGTATTCGGGAGATCGTGGGTTCAATTCCAGCGGCCTATCATCCTGACTGAAGTTTTCCAGGGTATTTCCTCAGTCACACCAAGGCAAATGCCGCGATGGCATCTTCAACTTAGGCCCTACCTTCCAGCATCCTTGCCCCTCGCCTATCTCAGCCTATCTCGCCTATCTTAGATGTCTAAAGACCATAAGCAAAATTCAAGTATCTAATTCCGCCCTTTCGCTACTGCAAATAGTTTCCTTTTCACTTATATTTCTGCTTTATTCTCCATTAATTCGAGAAGGCAACGCTGAAATTTTTCAATATTAACGAAATCCAAAAACTCTTATGTTATAATTTCTCCTGCAAATTTGACACCTCTGCAGAACTTAACCCGGCATTAATAACTAATTTATCTAAATTAAAGCCTAGTCAGCATTTTTTCTTCTTAAGAATTTTAAATTATATATACAGTATATATCCTGCAAACTTGACCCCTCTACAGAACTTAACTCGGAATTAATAAGTAATTGATTTAAATTAAAAGCCTAGTCATACAAGCTTAATATAAGTATAGTAAGGGTATTTCAGGTAATAAATGAAGAAAAAGTTAATGGCTGGGAAGGCCTTTTGACAAGATGAACCAGTGGTGGTTTCTTATTACCTTCCTCTGGATGAGAAGTAGAGAAGAAAGAGGAACATCCATGTCCTAGCGCGGATTTTGAACCCATAAGGCTGTGTAAGTCGCAAAGAACACCGGGGTTTTTGGGGATTCCTGTACAACCTAGAAGCATTACCTGAAGGCCTATCGGCTCACTGCAAAGATCTTCACATAGCATTGAAGGAGGGAGAAAGTGCGGACATAAATGAAACAGAGCTCGAGGAAGAACTGAAACATCTGAAGTTCATACTTCCTAATGTACTTTTATTAAGACCATTAACTTAATAAATAAGAACCAGCTGGAGAATACCTTCCCAAATGTGTGGGTAGTTTTGAGAATTCTTCTTATCACACCTGTAACTGTTGCGAGTCCTGAAAGGAGCTTTTCAAAGCTAAGGCTAATCAAGACGTACTTGAGATCGACGGTGGCAGATGAGAGATTGTCATCTGTAGTTATTTTATCGATTGAAAATGACGTTGCTCATGAGTTGGACTTCTTAACTGCGATTCGCCAGTTTGCTCAGTTAAAGGCTCGCAAAGTGTCTTTTACTTAAACTTATAAACTGCGTTAAAACTACCTTTATAGTGGAACTGTGAACCGAATAATTGCAACACAAACAGCACAAACTTGAACACCATAAACTGAATGTTTGAAGTCTTCCTAATCTATCGAGTCTGTGTTAACAATGTGGTATTGGAGTATTAGAGAAACCACGTTAAAAAGCGCTCCAATTACTCTACTTCATGGTCGTTTTTATTGGGATATTTACTGTTCAGCACTAATTTCAAGTTCAAGTGGGCGCCAAATTTTGCTCTCGCACCGGGCGCCATTGTGCCTAAGGCCGGCACTGGTAGAGAGTTAACTTAGTAATCGGAAGGTTCTGGAAACGATTCTGGCGGTCGTCCGTCCTGCCTGGGGTTTCACAGGGTTTCTCTTCAGTCACACTTGGAATGTGCCGGGATGGTAGCTTCAAATTAGGCCCTGCCGGAGTTCCATCCAACGTCATCACCTCCACCTTATCCTGATCTGAGTCACAGTTGCCTAAAGGCCATAATTAGACTCAAAATTTTATGTGGTGTAAAAAGCACTCCACGTTTCTACATTGGATAGTTAGGTTTAATAAACATCCAAGAAGAAATGGAGATTCTCTTCAAAAAAAAAAAAAAAAAAAAAAAAGGTAATATAATAGTCCAAAACCTGTCTTGACTACAGAAACCACTTGTCGCCAGAGCTCAAACACATTGCTGTGCTTATAACTTTATACTAGATTTCCGAATATTATAGCTAAGTTTCTTCTATTTTTATAATTTCGTAATTGTTACAATATTTATCCAGCTTTTGTGGTCTATTGATTACGGCCAAGGATTTTAGATTCGTATTGTGGAGGAACGTGGGTTCGAACTCCTTTGCCGGTCATACTGAATGAGCTTACCAGGGTTACGTCAGTTTTAACAGGCGAAAGCCAGTATGATACTTATACTAAGGACTTAGACGTTACATTCTCCTGCTCTACCATCAGAAAAGAGGTTACCAAGGTATATCATACCTTACACGTACGGTAAGTTTTGATCATAGATGTCAGGACCGTCCATGTAAACAAAACTACTAGCCTGTACTATGTATATTATTTACTGCCCATTGAAACTCACTCATGGTAGAGTGATCGTTGTAGGGACAGGCTTGCGATTGTTAAAACAGTTTCTAAACAAACGTTTTACAAAATAATTTAGTTCAAGTACCCACTTACGACGTCTCTCTTAAAAAATATTCTCAAAAGTTCTAGTTCCTTTGAGGGAAAACTCCTTTCTAGGAACATTGTTCTGTTAACAAGTTCCGTGTAGATCTTTTTTTTTTTTCTATTTCTATGTAAAGTATAAATGTAGAAGAACTAAAATTTGAACATCTCAATATCCGTGCAAGCTACAACATCAAATTTTTTGTGTCGACCTATTTTGTGATTGCGTGTGCTTAGATTGTATTTTATGTTTATATCTGTGCTGGATATTACGAAATTTTCTAAATTACACGAACATAAAGGTCACATACGTTGTAGTCGAAGTTTACATGTACTTCAATGCAAAGGGAAACTAACATTAATATCATGTTTATTAATCTTATTCATTTATAATTTCCAAATAATTTGCAGGATGGACGAATGATAAAGAAAGAGAAAAGCAAAGAACGTTGTGCTTATTAAATGATCGAAAGAAATACATATGCTGTTTCTACATTAAAGGAATTAAGATATACACTATATTAACATCTTATCTCATATAGTAACAGAACTTTCCTAAGATGTTATTTAAAATTTCTCCATAACGTTAAAACAGAACTCCTTGTCCGTTAGCGCTAACTGTTATATAACCCGCCACTAAGTTGGCTGGGTTTCATAACCTACAGGACCTTTCCAGGGGGTTCTCAGAGATATAATTGGGTTGTAATAGAAAATACTCTTTCCTGCTCGGTCTAAAGGGCATTAATCAAACAAAGATGAATTGCAATGTGTCTTTTGGGATGTTGCTAAAAACTAATTAACTAATCATATGAAACCACGAGAAAGCACAAATAAATCACAGGTATTTTACAGGTAAAAAATGAGCAAGAAAATTTCTCATATAACTGATTCAAGTGACATACCGGCTATCTCTTGAAAGACAGTAAGTGAACATTCCGGAAGCGCCAATGATTGAATTTATATGTCTGACATCAGTAAAAATTTGAAAGACCAGGAAAGCTCTAACAATGGGTTATTTTTATAACTGCATTTAATATCGCATAAAAGAGATTTTCTTAAATGATCTTTGGTGAAGTTATTCTAAAAAGAGTTATTAACATTTGAAAGCATTTGGCGGTGGTCAAATGGACAGATTCTGTTTTCATTTACTTGCTAAGTGAGTGTATGTTTTACGTATCTTTTATATATGTACATTTGTGTTATCCTAAGTCTCAAGAGTACAAGAAAAAGAAGACAATTTTGCACCTATATACAGTTACAAGTGTATATTTAAAAAAAAAAATCTTTTACCAGAATGTTTGTGGTTATTTAGTCAAAATAGAAATTTCTGCATCGATAATTCTTCATGATTATTCTGAATACTGCTTACACGTTTAGCGTGTGTGGTCTACTAGCATGTGTCAACTAGATATATAACTTTTGTGTTGAAATAACAGTAGAGATTATTAAAACAAAATATTAGGTGTATCTGATAAGAAGTTTCTTGTGAACTCTACCATTCCTACTGTACATCGTGGTATTAGAAAGAAGTGACTTGAAGTGGAAAGGGAATTCGTTAATATACATTAAAATACTTATCAAGATTACAGACGTATATAGAAAAGAACACCTTTACCTGTTAAATCTTTGTACAAAATCTTATTTTATTATCTTGTTTTCTTCTCTAATGAATTCAAAAAAGTGCAAGAAAGTTCATAACTGTGGCACGCAGACACATATAGTGCATGCTAAAATTATATCCAATATATCAAATTAGACTATCGCTAAGAATAATTTATTATAACATGATTATACACTTAGCTCTGGTGTAAACTTTACTCGTGGACAATGATATTTTAAAATATGTAATCACCTTTTGTAATAACTTCTTAATAAAGTCTTAGAGTATGACAAAGAAGTTTTCTCTTAAATTTTATTTTAACAATGTATAACGTAAATACAAACAAATTCAGGATTTCTCTCTCTCTCTCTCTCTCTCTCTCACACACACACACATACACACACACACAAACAAGAGATTCATAGCTCATCAACTCAAAGCAAACAGTAATCAGCACCATATTCACCCGTTTTCTATCCACTGTTGGATGAAGGGCTCCCCCTTTTTATATCGTAATGCCCAGCGTATATTAGGAGCACGTGGACATTATATAAACAATCAGGCCTGTTCATAGAACAAACATGTGACTAAGGAGTAATCATGTTATGACACACTTTGGAGCAGACGACGGTCAACTCCCCAAACTAGCACCAGATGAAGCGAATATCAGAAGACAGAGGGAGAAGCCAATGTAGGAGAAGCAAGAAGAGCCACCCCTACAATCACCTTTAAAAAGGACCTACATGCACCAAAAGCCATCACTCATATCCGAGTGGTCAGCTTCTCTCCTTCCTCCGTTCGCAGTTTGCTAAGGAACTGCAACATCCCTGGTAAGCAGTTTCCTAAGGAACTGGTACAACTACCTGACACGCAATTTGTTACGGAATTGGTGTCGTCCGCACACGTAGTTTGCTAAGGAACTGGTGTGTACTCCAACCATAAACCATACTTCACCTGTACGCAGTTTGCCAAGGAACTGGTACGATTGCCCGACACGCAGTTTATTAAGGAACTGGTGTTTTCCTATTCACCATAATCTCTATCTGATTACTCCCATGAAGAAGATATCTTTGTATCCGCCCATACTTAAATAACTTGTAAAACAGTATTCTACGGGACGGTAATTTTATTAACTTTATTCTTTTATATTAATAAATGGTTGAGGGCTAAAAATCCTCCCCAGTATCATTGTCTCTACCAATAGAAAACTAAAAGGAACATTACGTGATGGTCGGCGTCGACTTCAGATTTTAAGGTGGAGGAGACAACAAATGCCCAAAGAGTGCACAAAAAGAAGCCCAAGATACCAATAATATTTTACCTTGTCAAGTGACTATATTTTGTTCTTAAATATCACTGTTTGCCAAAATCATGGTTAATATTGCTAGGTTAGGTTAGGGAACAACATTTTTAAATGTCATTAAGTAAACTTATCACAAACACTTTTATGTGTAAATGCCATTAAACACAAGATCTGGTGGTCGAAATACAAATTTTGAAAAAGAAAAAAGAAAAAAGGCGATATGACAACTCCATTAAAGCCTTCATTCATTCTGTTTTACTTAACAAAATTTTCTGGGCACTTCAATGAGAACCCGGACAGATTTTTTTTATATTGTTCGAGTATTTAGCTTCTTTGCAACAGTGGGACGATACGAAACGTAAAGAGCTATTGCCAATGTATCTCCAGGATACAGCTTTGGATTTAGTATTCCATTTAAAATCCCAAAATCTTTTAGGTGAGACAACTTACGCACAGCAGAAAGATTTAGCTTATCAACTTATGTAGGCCGAAAATATCACTTTATAAGGCGGAAATGGAAATAAATGCGATGCAACAATCCCAGGAATAACCGATCGACTCATATTTTTTTTGCGAAAATTGAGGGCGATAAGGCACAATATTCCGGACGCTACGGAGGAACAGAAAGTTCATTATTTATCTGTAGGCCTAAACAAGGAATTTTACAAATATATAGCATTAGAACACTATGAATCCGTGAGCGATCTACAATGTTTGCACGCACTTGAAGCATCAATGGATTTGTTAAAGAAGAGAGAATTTATGGAAAAGTCTCAAGCATTGTTAGCGTTGGCGAACCAAAGACAACAGGGTCAGACTACAAGAACTTCTCCGATGACCAATCATCCAGTTTAGCAGTTTTAGATTGACAGAATACAAATTTCCAAAACTCTATGTACAACCTGGGACAGTTGTATCAAGAGGCCATACGACCAATTTTAAAATGACCAAATATCGCAAATACAAAACCCAAGTAGGCAACAACCTTTTCATCAAATTCAAAAACAGTAAACGGCAACAACACAAACTTTACCTTGCATGGACCACACAGGAACCCATTATAGACTTTCGAAATGGAGAAACAGAACCTCCTGGTCAAGTATACCCCTACCAGCTATCCTCAGGCCTAAGAACTTTATTACCTTGGTCAAAACATGAGCTACCAAAAAAATACCTGTATATAAATAAACAAATTCTTAAAGTAACCAGACTATGTCCCAACTTCCCATCATTGCTTGGTATAGCAACCAACCAGTTTCCCCTGGGCAGGAACCCGTCAAGCAGATTTTTTACATCTCAACCTACCAGATTTAACAAGTCAATCCTGCTCCTATTCAGACAAACCAACCTCAAAATAGTTTGGAGAGCATCACCAATAAATTGGCTGAATTGTCGCTAATGGTTATTAAAAATAATACTAGCCAGAAGCAAGACTACAGGAAGAATGGGAACAAGAAGTACTATAATAGCAAGAAAGGAAGTAAAAATGGGGCACAAAATAACAAAAAAGAGGGAGAGAACAATCAAAGTTAAGTCGGCACAATTTCCGTATGTGCCGTATGTTTCAAACGAGGGCACTCTGCTCAGATTTGCTGGCACCGAGAAAAGAAGTACGCTGATTCAGAAAACTAGATATGGCGTCCCGGACTCAGAAAAACAGCCCGTGGACGCAGTCAGAAACAAACAAAAAGAAGCCTGAAATTTCACCAAAAGGACCTGCCGCAGCTGGTCAGTTGACGACAACGAAGAATTAGTGAAATATAATACCGATGAAAATAAATCTATGATCAATATACGCATCGGTGACGAAATAATTCCTACTGTCATAATTGCTAGCACAATTTCTATATGGTCTGGGTCTCAAATCGCAAGTAGTGTAAATTAATACCGTACGTTACAAGTGTGAGTGGTATTGCGGGAAAGATTGTTCAAATAAATTTTATTGCATTAATTAAATTCAAAATTGGAAACACTTCGTACCCACATTATTTTCGAATAATTGAGCAAGAACACATAAGACATTTAATTGGACTAGATCTTCTCAAAAGGCTGCAAGCAAAATTGGATATGGAAGAAAAGTTAATTTCATTCTATAAAAACCAAGGAAACCGATATCACCACACGAAGGAAATGGAGAAACATTAATTTCGCAAGCTGTCATAAATCAAGTCGAAGAAAACATTCCTGCTGACGTGATAATTTCCAAACACATAACCATACCAGCTAAAAGTTACTTTTTCCTTCCTATTTAAATCAAGAACCTGAAAGAAAAACAGCAGTCACCGTTTATCTATATTCATTTGTTACAGTCATTACGTGACAAATCTGTTTTAAGAAATTTATCATTAAATTGTCATGCATGTGAATGACAGCACAATTCTCGTAATTAATCCAACGTCAAAGAAAATAAACTAAAGAAACACCCCAGTGGCATACACTGATAAAAATGTGGAAGAAATTTCTCTCAAAATTGAAGAAGAAAAAAGAGGACTTGGACGATGTCTTTAAATATAGAACAAAGCAAGAAATAAGAGATAGAATGAAATTTACGGAAAACTACTATGACATATCTGCTTTCGATATAAATCCTAATTTGGACGTAAAATTAAAGGAAATAATTCACAAACTTTTATACAAATATAGAGATACCTTTTCGTATTTTCCAAGTGACATAGAGTTATTTAAGGGTTATGTACACCGTGTGAGAATTGATAAAGCAGCTACCTTCCTTAAAAGATCTGCTCCGGTTCCTGTAGCTCTCCGCGCCCAATTAGATAAGCACCTAGAATAATTGCTAAAAGCAAACAATTAGGGAGACAAGTACAAGTGTATTTTCATCTCCTATGATCATGGTTCGCGAAACCTGGCTCTAAAGATTTTCGTTTAGTATTAAATCTCCAGGGCTGCAACAAGTATACTAAGTATTTGGCCATTCCATTTCAGAGCACTTAAGATGTTTTGAATAGTTTAAGACGAAAGAATCTGATATCCACTTTAGACATTTCCGCGAGATACTATCAGATAGATATACATCCTAGTAGCTGGAAATACATGTCTTTGGAAGTACTACACACTACAAAAACTTACCAATTCAAGAAATGTGTGATGAGACATATCACTAGTGCTCAAAGTTTATCTATAGCTACTAGAATGATATTACAGGGTTTACCTTACTCTATGACCTCCTTCGCAGATGATCTTGTAGTAAGCGACGTTTTGGGCAGACAGCATATAGAATCACTGGAAAAGCTGTTACGACAACTTCGCATACACAATTTTAGGCCCAAGCCTCAAAAGTGTCACCTATTCTACTCAGAATTAAATGTACTAGGACATAAAGAGACAGGTGAAAAAAATTATGATTTATCCAAACATTGTCAAAGAGATACAAGAATTTGGAAGACTTCAAACTAAACGACAATTACGATCTTTTTAGGACATTTCTCGTTGATAAGAAATCATATAAATCGATACACTGAAATAAGCGAGACTCTTCAAGCAGCTTTCTCAAAAGGGATAAAATTTTCTTTGAACGAAGAAATGGGAAAGTTCTTTGTTCAATTAAAACAAGACATAATAAATGTTGAAGAATATTGTTTCTAGTGCTGAGGAAAGTGATAGTGCTGTGCAGGACAATGGAGTTTGATCTACCACCATGTGTTCTAGTGAAATTGAAAATTCATGCGGATGCGTGAATTATACGATTAATGACAACTGTATTTTAGAAGCTATTGAAAATTGGAAATATAAAAACAATTGTCCCTTATTATGTGCTGAATATTTCTATAATGTTCGCAATCGCCAGAGACATCGTTATGTTACACGATCTATAGTTGAAGAAAGGTCTTTGAGGAGACGTACATATAGACATATAGACTAATAATGGATGCTGTGATTCTTTTCATATTTATCATGTGAATCGTTCAAAACATGTTCATTTTAACACTGTTGAAATTTTGGAATATTTTCTTCGCAATTTACTTTTACTCAGAGTGGAAGAAATAAGACAAAATTAATTGAGAGAGACGTTATTGCAGAACCAGACTATGAGGAGAGGCATATGTAGCCTAATAATGAATATTGTGATTTTTTTCTTGTTTATCTTTTGAAATTATGTGGATTTTGATAATTGAATTATTTTAGGAATTTCCTCGCAATTTACTTTTACTCCGAATGAATGAAGTAAAATTTGAATTTACTTTAAGAACTTTGAATAAGTAAAGTTATAAAACAGTTTACATGAACTATATAAATAATTAAGTGTTTATATGATTGTGCATAATACCCATCCTTTGTGTTAATCTATGTTGATTTTATTCTCTGGATAGTTTTCTAAAAGTATTGAATAGACCATGAGTATTGTCTTATTTATGCTGGAGTCAAGTTGAATTTTGTTCTTTACGTAGGTGTTCAGTGACCTACTTATAATTAAAACCTTTAGTCTTGTAACCATTTAACAGAACGGCAGTGAAAATACCATTGTTAACTTACCATCTTCTTTGCTTGCAAAGCCTTCCTGTGGATGTCGATCAAAATGGGTTGATCAACCTTGTATACTAAAATCAATTCGTAATTAGAACACTAAAGACATTTCACTTTGTTCTGCATGTGCATTTTGGAACAAGAATAAAAGTGAACAAGAATAAAAGTGTATGGGATATTTAATTCCTGGAACATCATTAAGTGAAATGAACCGTCTTCAGTTTTTTACAATTAGTGTTATTAAATCCAAAGGATGTAGATGAGATATTTAATTGTTATGTAAATACTCATCCTGGATCTGATCATTTAAAAGCTAACTTCGATTATGGACTTCGTTTTACATTGGGAAACAAAATAGCGGAACTACGTGAAGAACTACTCATCAAGGACATATTTGGTGTACGTGAGTAGAAAGACCACTTACAAACTCTTATGAAAATTGTATTTTCATTTTCTGGTAGTTCAAGGTGAATTACCAAACTTTAATATACTAGATTAAAAGATTATTAATTATTACATATGAAAAAACTTAACGTACTATTATTCTTATTATTATTGAAAATTAACGGTGAAAATTATGGTTTCACTAATACCTTTCCCCATCTAAAAGTGAAATTGCCCCTTCATTGGACAATGAAAAGCAAGAAGGTGATTGGTTTCCATCAGTAGCTGCAGGAATAGACTTGTAGCAGCAACAGGTAAACCAGTCTCAGTTTATTATGTCTTTGCAAAACTTATTGTGGTGTGATGAGTGTTACTTATCAGACAGTTTCGTTTGTGCGGTGCAGGAAGCAGAACGTGCCGCATTAGATTTGCTGCATATTGAATATAGGTCTTTTAGTCCTTCGTTAGTGACTAGTTTTGATTGTAATATTGAATCTTCAGTCACAGTGAACAGTGGTTCCCAGAGTAAATCAAACTTTATTTTAGCAAGATCTGTTGAAAGTGACTTACGTAGTGAAGAAAATATTACTGAATCAAACTTTGTTTTATCAAAACCTGTTCAAAGTGGTTTACATAGTGCAGAAAATATTACTGAATCGAACTTTGTTTTTTCTGATGGTGATTTCCAGAATGAATGTTCACTAACTTTGAAAAATTACTTTGAATTAAACGCACATGCTGCTGAAACTGTGACGGTGATGAAAAACCTAATATTCCGACTTGTGAGTGCGGAATTATTGTTATTGAAGAACTTTGTATTTGGAACGCCGTAGACAATTTTAATTGTCTTAATACACCTTTAATTTTTGCTGCCTGTTTTTATAATATTCCTAATCAGTTAGCACACGCTTGTCTCAGTTGGGAGTTGAATTAAATTGAACGTAGTGAATTTTTAAACGATCGTACTTGGAACGTAGTATCTAAACCTAGTAATTTTATGCAGATATATAACGCTTATTTAGCAAAATATGAAAATTTTGGTGAATTTAGATTAGTGAGTTTTGAATGTGGTTTTCGAAACTTACTTGAACGTAAAGTGGAAGAGGTAAGAAATAAACTAATTTCAAAAGATATATTATACGGTCCTGAAAATACTGACTTTGCTATTTAAACTGCTAGTGTGATAGAAGATGGAGTGTACTTTTTGCAATGCTTTGTTTATTTTAGACTCATGTATATTTGAAACAGTAAAAGAAAAGTTACTTTAAGAATTTTAAATTTTTCATATAAAAATTTTCCGAGCATTATAAATGCGAAACTATGAAAGAAGTGTAGTGGATGTACAATAAACATTACTCATCATTGTATATATCAGTGGAATACTGGATCTGTTATATCAAAACATTTAATGAATCATGTACATGATCATAAAACATTTTCTGATTATTATGACATAAGAAACAAGGACATTTAACTATTTCAGTAAATATGTTTTTTAAGAAATGTAGAATTCTTTTCAAGATACAGAATTTATTGCACAACTAATTCCAGCTATTATTGAACAACATTTATTCCAGTAAAATCTTTAATTTGTTCAAGAGAATATATTATTGATATGCAAGGTTTTAAATTGTCATCCTCTGAATTTACTGCACGTGAATTTTGTATAGTATGAAGTGATGCTACGTTAATGTTTCATTGTATGGTAAAACTTCCATGTAAAATGGTAGAATTAGCAATAGGCTATCAAAAACAGTGTGAATGGTTAACTGACAATTTTCACTGATTATCATGGGAAACTTAAAATGGTTATTGTATAACTTATATTCGAAGAATAATTGCACAACTCTGCGAAGTTCGTGCAGTATTCTTTTGTAAAAGTACTGAGAAAGTTCATTGGATTCAAAAATTGTTTCAATTAAAGAATGTAAAAGATGTAAATGATCAAGGTTGTCCTTCGGGTACTTCATTAAATTTTAATGTTAATTTAAGGGATTGTACTTACCATGCACCTAAGCCGGTGAACGGTTGTGCTGTAAGAAACTGTATGCAACTTCAATACTGGTTAAACTTGCAAAGTTCCAAAGTTGTGGAAAATTTGCTCAAAATAAAATTGTAATCTTGTTATTGTATATAGACCATTATACTACCGCTTCTACGTGTATGAAATAAATTTATAAAAATATATAAAACATGAATTTTATTTAGCCATCATACGATATTGTTTTAAGAAAAGATATTTAGAAATAAAATATGGGAATTACTTAACTTTTCAGGAACATTTGAGTGATACATTAATTCTAAAAATTGTAAAGATGGAATATTTGTATTTTAAAGGAAACGTACTAAAAGTAAGTAAGTAAAGATACTTTTAATAAATAACTTATAGAAGGAAAAAATAATTTGAAACAAAATTTTCTTGTTTTCCTTGAAGTAAATAACATGCTTCAAATAAAATAATTTTAATCATCTTTTTGTTTAATTAAAATATTATTTTGTAACATACATTATACTTTTATTTCACTTCTGTTTAACTAAAATGTTTTCGAATCATTAACTTACATAAAAATGTCTTCAAATAAAATTTCATTATAAATTTTAAGTGCAAAATAAATAACTTATAACACTTCCTTGAAATAAAATTGTTTTCTTCAATTTTATTTTCGTTTAACTAAAATACTATTTTGCAAAATATATTATGCTTTTATATAACATTTGTTTAATTAACTTATTTTCTAACTATTAATTTACATAAAAATTCCTTCAAATAAAATTTCTTTATAAACTTTAATTGCGAAATAAAATACTTATAACAATTTTTTGAAATAAAATTATTCTCCTCAATTTTAATTTTCGTTTAACTAAAATGCTATATTATAAAATATATTATACTTTTTATTTA
>JAGDQP010043582.1:0-16173 GCA_022664845.1 Lepisma saccharinum | reverse complement strand
TGACGGAATTCTTACTCAAGAAACTCAGTTCAAATATTTTCTAAAAGAGCAAAATATAGACATTCTTCTATTGCAAGAAAGTCACCTACATTCTCCAGATCGTTTCAAAATTAGAAATTACAATATAATTCGCACAGACCGAATAGAACCTAAAGGAGGCACCGCAATGTTGTCGAAAGTCCACTTACCTTTCCAACAGATTGAACTGACATTATTACAATCTATTGAAGCTACTGGTGCAAAACTAGAATGTTCCAAACATCCAATGATTTTCCTTTCTGTTTACAAAAAAACAGGAACTCCGCTTGTAATTGAAGACCTACGGAAGCTCTCTCGACTAGGCAATAGAATCATCATTGCGGGTGACTTAAACTAGAAACACCCATTTTGGAATTTTAGAACATCTAATCAAGCAGGCAAAGTTCTTTTCACAACTTAAACATACTGGATGTAACGCCAATAGCTACTCCTGATCCCACTTGTTTCCCAAAAAACGGTGGAAGGCCGGATATTTTGGACATTGCTTTAATAAAAGGTATCCACATAACTGATGGTCCTTTTACTATTCATGCATTAGCATCTGATCACATCCCTGTTCATTTGGATGTGCATCATCACAATCTTCCATTGCCAACATCACTACCGCCTGTGTATTCTGTCAACTGGGATCAATATAAACGGATAATCTCTGAAACTACTGATACAAGACTTTCACTTAACAATATACCAGAAATAGACTATGCTGTACAACTTGTTACTGCAAATATCCAATCTGCATTGAAGATTTCCACTTATATCACAACCTCTTCAAAAATGCAGCAAAACTTACTTACATCACAGCAACTTCGAACTCAAATTTTAATCTCGTTGAAACGTTGGACCAGAAAGAAATGGCAAACTACACGAGTCTACCATTTGGAAAACTCTTTGGAACAAATTTAACAACAAAATCAAGCTCAGACTTCGAAGAATCCAAATTCAACAATGGGAAACTAAATTATTAGTCCTTGATAAACCAAATTATGAATTCTGGAAACTTGCAAAAACATTTACAAATCCAAGAAACTATGTCACTTCACATCCTCTTCATGGTCCTCGTGGTTTAGTCTTTACCTCTGAAGATAAAGCATCATTATTTGCTGATCAACTTGAACTCCAATTTAGTTTCAACCCTGAGCCGTACGATAAAAACACCATACAAACAGTAAATCACAATCTTCGAACCACTAAAATAGATCAGCCTTTTGAACCTACATTCCTTTGCACCCCAAGAGAAGCTAAAAAAAAATCATCCGTCGTCTTAGAGGACGTAGCGCATCTGGACCAGATAAAATTTCAACAGCTGCTTTACAACATGCTCCGCGCAAACTACTTGTCCAACTCACCAGACTTTTTAATTCTTTCACTGCAGCCTCCTTCAACATATTGATGCTCATAATTTATACCCACATAATCAATTTGGTTTCCGTAAAGGCTTTGACACAGTTTCACAACTAGTGAGAATCATTGAATTCATTACATTACAGTTCAACGCTAAAAGACATGTATTTGGCATATTCCTCGACAGTTCCAAAGCATTTGATAAAGTCTGGCATGATGGTATCATTTACAAGCGAATCAAACAAGGATTTCCGCATACCGTGATCCGAATCATTCATTCCTATCTTAAAGATCGGAAATTCTTTGTACATTACAATGGTGTCTCTACGAACCATCGTGACATATCTTCAGGTGTACCACAAGGCTCTGTACTTGTTCCACTTCTTTTTAACCTATATACTGCTGACATTCCTACTACTGTCACTACTAAATTAGCAACCTTTGCGGATGACACTGCCATTTTTGCCTCAGACAAATCTATAATATATGCTCAACTATATGCTCAATTACACCTGGAACTTTTAGAACAGTGGACAACTAAATGGAGAATTAAATTAAATCCGGACAAAACTACAGTGGTACACTTCACTCGAAGAAGACCTGCTAACCGCCGTGAGTTTATTCTATTTGATGACCCACTGCAATTTTCAACACACGCAAGATATCTAGGTGTCGATCTTGACTCTAAACTCACCTTTCAACAACACATTCAAAATGTAGCCAAAACTGCAACTACTAGAG
The DNA here is from genome assembly GCA_022664845.1 of Lepisma saccharinum. Classification (NCBI taxonomy): domain Eukaryota; kingdom Metazoa; phylum Arthropoda; class Insecta; order Zygentoma; family Lepismatidae; genus Lepisma; species Lepisma saccharinum. Next base: position 14,052 of record JAGDQP010043582.1, on the reverse strand, counting down.
TTCTAGCACTTTATCCCCTTCTGCGCAGTCATGTTTTTTTTTCAACCAAAACCAGGCTTCACATTTATTACATGTTAATCAGATCACTGATCACTTATGCTGCACCAGCTTGGAAACATGCCGCACCATCTTATCTGCTTCTACTCCAACGAGTACAAAATAGAGCAGCTAGAATCATCACTGGACACTCAAGAGACACTCGTATCACGCAGCTCCATGAAGATCTCTCATTGCAATTCTTAACTGATTTCATTAATCAAATTTCAACATCATTTTGGAATAGAATCAGAACATTTCCTCATGAGTCGCTACATAACATTGGTACTGCCATTCCCCCCAGGCAAACCTATCGAATGCCACATCCTATGCCGTAAATACAACTCAAGATAATTTCTTGGAAGAATAACATAACACCAAGCCTATGGAGACTTGTAACTTGAACAGAAATCCTCTTTCTCTTCTTATAACTACCAATTAACACATTCTCTCTACTTTATTACAGATTAATAGGGCTGCGACAGTTGCGTACTATACAGCATCCATATTAAAATGATTATCGAAAACAAGATGATTATCACTATTCTAGTGCTCAGAGAGAATGCCAAAACTGTGTAAACGAATCATTAAAATCATAATTCCTTAGTGATGATAAGGCATGCCTTAAAATTATATTTTTTCACCTCCAGAATCTGAATTTTAGTTACTTTATATAATCAGAATTAAAAGTATTGAATGAAGCTATTGAAAACATACTATAGTTTATATACTTCTGTAAAAATATGACATTACAACAGCCGAAGTGTAGATGCAAGTACTTCAATTTGCTCTCAAGGTTTTAGAAACAGAAAATAATACAATTTTATACCATTTTCCGCACAAATGTTGCTAACAGAAGTTGAAAATTAGGACATTATGAACAAAACACATGTTAATAGTTAGTAGCTTTTATACAGAAATAATATGGTATTTGCAGAATTTGTCGAAACGGTTCTTCAGTGGTTCTAGAAACATAAGAACATTCAATGCTTCTAAAAATTTGTGTCTTTGGATGAGACTCTTTCTTAGTGGGTATTTTACCTGCATGTGACAGGAGAGTCACCCTACTTCCGATGGCAAGAATGTTAGACAAAATATTAGGCTTGATACAGAAAATAAGAAATATGCACTTTCTATAATTTGGTATTGTATCAGACAATAATATATATCGTTATTTTTAAAAATAAAATAGTACTCACATCTATACACAAAAAATATAATATACAGAAGATGAATATTCACCGCTATTGAAAAATCAATGCAATACTAAAATAATATAATACTATATTATTAAGAACTGACAATAATGGCTTCAGCAAACCTAGAATAAGCTACAATTCGTACTTTGGGACTACTAACAAAAAAATGAGAATTTTAGCTCACAGAGTAGAATTTTATATTTAAACTTTAACTTAATTGCTCTTTTAGGAAACATCCCTCACAACCGGACATTAGGCGTCCGGTTTGGACTTGTAGCCGGACACCAGTCAATTACTCTAAAACCCGGACTGTCCGGTTCAAAACCGGACGGTTGGAAGTGCTGAGCTGATCAATTTAGAACAACGTTTTGCGAAATTCTACACAATACAAGTCGCGTAGTCATTTCCTCTCGCATTCTTTCAACAGATTGGAAATTAAACTGCACCACACATAAACTGATTTTCTCGAACATTATCTAAAATAAACTATAACCCATTAAATTACATAGCAGAGGAGATAATAACGCTGATACTTGGGACTTTTTTAACATGCATCTAGAAACTGATCTACAAAAATTTTTAATACAAATTGCCTTTATTTGGAAAGTTGCAATACTCCTAAACAGAATGAAAGAATTAAATTTATGATTATAAAACTAAGGTTTCGTAAACCATCTGTGACACATTATTTTGAAACTAAAAGATTGAACTTGATTAAGTGCCGTGATTACGAAAGTTGGAACCATATTTAATACAATGTAATTGATTTAAAAAATATACAGAATAGAGTAGTGACACCTACACATTTTATAAATGATAAAATGAATTGTATGGGCGGTAACAGCACTATGGCTTACGCCCCTTCCCGACTACATATTTTATGACGAAGCTATTTGATGTTAGCTATTCTGAGAGGAAAGGGGGAAAATATTCAGTTTCAAGTCTCGATTTCCTAACAGAAAATATAGAATTACCAGTCGAATAATGTTGCACTTACCGCTTAAGCTTATTTGTAAGGAAGTACATGGGACATGGGCCTTTGTATAATATTTTTTTACGCTGGCCTTAATTTGCAAAATAGAAGACCTAAACAATCTCTCAAAACGGCAAAATGTAGTTGCTTATGGATTGTCAGAAAGAAGGCAGCACAAAACTGTAACTTGTTAGCTGAAGTTAGGGACTTGCTAGAACACAGTATCGAATTGGAACTAGAACGGAATGCAATTTTAAACGTTTAAACGCTCTCATAGAATCCATAATGCAAAAAGAATCAAAGCAAATGAGTTCCGGTTTAATAAAAATTAACAATAGTACTGAAGCGTGACGAAAACTACAAATTTATTAAAGGGGCCGCAATTTACACTTGAGAGAACTATTGAAGTGTAGTTTGCAATGGACAAAAATACACTCAGAAAACACATTATTAAAACAAGAAAATAGGGTTGAAATGCAGGGTTACTATTTAGATAGTTTTATTTTAAATCGACAACAGGAAGCTTTCAATTGATGATCCGTACACTCATTAGGAAAGATTGTTAGTTTGAAATTAATCCAAAACTACAGGCAGTGACCCAGATAGCATGCCGACTTGCAACAAGGTTGTCAGCCACTTGCTTTCACCTTGTCAAACTTAACATCGTGTTGCACTTCATAAATAACCATAAAACTAACTTCTTGAAACAACATAAGTGGCTTGTTTCAACAAAATTCCTGCTGGTTGTTATAAGTAGCCTAATTCAGTCTTGTTAGAACAACCAGCTATGCAAGGAAACTTGTTAAACTTGAAAACTGTTTGATATTCGTTGCACGGTTGCTGTGGTGTTAGTAGGCTGAAGTTATGTCACGTGATTGACAGGAGCGTTCCACCCGCCGGCTCCTGTTACTACATGACTCGGGGATCTATTAGCGTTGTGCTTAGCCTCTTAAAGCATAAACAAAAGTGGGAAAAAACAGCGAAAGAATTACCGATTTAGTGTAATTGTTAGAGCATCGAATAGTTGGCTATGTGACTCGGGTTTGATTTCCTTTTTTTTAAGGAACTATTCATTTTAATCCTTGTACTTCCAAGTAATTGCTCCCTTTTTCATTTTTCAATATTTTACCAAATTCACTGACATAGGTTAATTTATTTCGTTATACACATTTGCAAAATTGTACACAGAAATAGGTTAGAACAATCAGGTTTGATATTTTTCTCTTCGTTATAAGTTATAATCAATGAAACATAGTTTTTTTTCTTCTACGCCATTCAAAATTATCCACTCCCAGAGGAATAATGTCTATACCGATACATAGCCAACTACTGCGATCTGACGAACTAAATATAATTAGCACTTGGAAAACGAACTACGGCCTGTTTGAAGTTCTGCGTTGATAGGTTTTTTAGTTGTCCTAGTATATAAAATAATGAATAATTATTTATTTATGTACGACCTATAATAGAGTAGCTTTAAGATAAAATTGATAAAAAACTTGAATTTAATTTAAAATGAATTAAAATATAGTTTAAAAATAATTTTAACATTTAATTTAAAATTAATTTGCTTTCGTGGGCTGGAGTGGAAACTACAGTCTACGTCTATCTCACGTTGTAGGAACATCGGGCCCTCACCGAACATCTCTCTGGGAAATTGATTATAAAGGGAGTAACCTTGATATGACAAGTTGAATTCCGTTTGAAGCCTGATTGTCATTTCTGTCCTGTTAAACCTATTTCAACTTTGATTCTTGTACACTAGACTGTATCATTCAACTTTGTTTAAACCTTTCTGGCTTGACTCTCTAAGCTTGCATCAAGTTGTCACACTTCTCAAAGCAACCTTGATTTAGTTGTGAATCAGATCAAAATTACTATGTATTAATGTATTATTAGCAGTCCAAAATGACAATTCCACCAGAATGATCACTCGTTAGTCTTGATTTCCCACGCTATGCGTTTCTTAGATTCAAAAGTCAAATACAAATTGACTGCCTACAATTTCAGAATATAAAACTGTTGTCTTGGTCTTTATCTATAGTAACAAATAAATTACGATCTGGTCAATTCGATAGAATTGCAGACATACTCAGTAAAAATTCAGTTAAATCTCCATGTAAAAGAGCAATACATCGCCACATCATTCATCGAAGTACGGGATAAGATCATTGATTGCACATCTGACCCAGACTTAGCATTAAAGTACCAAAATTAAAAGAGGGAGGTATAACTAATGGTTAAGAGAGGAAGACAGTTCAAATTAAACCAAGAAATGATGCTTACTAAAGTTCAAAGAGAGAGGAACTTAAAGACGTTAACAGAAACGAGTAATTATGATGAAGGAATTCCATGATCGTATGGGACACTATGATATGAAGAGGACATGGATGAAATGAGCAGATATTTTTATCGGAACAGAATGTAGTAGGACCTACAAACTTATGTGAAAACCTGCACCAGACACCTAGTCTGACTTACGTAAAATCTAGAAGACAAATCAACCTACCATTGCAGAATATTATCAGCAGACTTCCAATATCACACAGCTTCGATTACATGCTATCCATATTCGACATTTTATCCAAGCTCTTAATGTTAGTTATATCCTCTCCGGAAAGCCACAACTATTGAGATAGTCAGCGGGCTAACTGACTACTTCAAACTTTATGGATACCCAGAGAAGATACTTTCGGATAATGGCACTCAATTTGTCTCATAAACGGAAGAAATTTATGTCAAGTAAGAAGATAAGATATACTTTCACTTCCCGTTACCATTCGCAGAGCAATCCCATATACAACCGAGAGATCAGGAGACTATTTCCCACGTTCTCCAGTCATAACCATTCCGAGTGAAGTCCACACCTGACCAAAGTAATACACAAAGTATTAAACAACATATTTAGCGAATGCCATATGCTAACGCCGCATGAGGTATTTCTTAGCTTACTAAATCTTGACTTCAACAGGCGCATCCTAGGGAAACTGGTAGAATCTACATCAAATGCAAATGCCAACAAGAAGGTGATCATCGTTCGCAAGAGAAGGCAAGGTGCATGCCAGGGACATTATGTCACCCAAATCCCAGGTTTATCGATCCATCCACAAGTTGAGTTCTGCTGCAGACCATAAGATAACCAATTTGTTGGACCTCAATGAGGACCCTTATCTGGTACGCTCTATAGTCAAAATCAAGCCATTGTTCAGGATATCACGACGGGCAAGCAGCATCCAGAGAATGTAGACAACTTGATGTTGTCCTAGTGTAAGCAGGAGAAGGATGACTAACTGCTGTAGGCGACTAGTACAACCTGAAGACCCCCCAAGATCCGAATACCAAGATCCACTCTTTCTCTCCCAATATTCTCAGAGTTCAGTGTGCTACCACCCACTTTCCTAATATCCGAGGAAAGCTACAAAGAGTGATCGAGCTCCTGATTTTGAAGTTCTAAATTTGGTGCTATTATTTTTATTTTCACAATCAAGGTACTAAATTAAAACTCAGTTTTTAAGCTAAATGTATATAATGAACAAAAATTAAATGCCAAACATTATAGCATAAGCAAATGACAATGCCGTTACGATTGCTATAGAAAGGTGCTATCACCAGAGTTTTAATCGGCAACGCACATGTAGCGCAAGTCCTCACTCTAGTGCAGTATTTCATAACTCTATGAGAAGGAAATATATTAAGTACAAAATGATTTCAAAAGGTGGCAAACCAAGTACTTAGAAATTTAAAAAGATTTTGTCATATAATTTCATGTTCTGATTACAAATACTTTCAAGATAAAATTACATTTGTTTTCTCTTGACGCGAAAACTTGTTTAGTAAAAATTAGTAAAGCAAAATTCTATAATGCTTCATAGTTGCTTGTACATATAAGCAAATAATTTGAGAGACTTTGTAATATTTATTTTTCGAAAATATCTCTTTAATCGTATAACTTAACGTTTCAATACACTTGATTCTATTTACTTAAATAAATATGTAATATTAAAGTCTACATTGTTTGAATTTATGTGTTAGCCAACTTCGATACAATAACTTTAACATAATTTTAACTTCTTTAGCGTCTAGCACAATGTCATGTCAATGGAGCAATATTACAATTCTTCATTTTACGTAAGAAAATCAAATGTCCTCTCTCTTTGTCTCGCACATAACTAAATATATCCTTCTTATTCAGAGGACAGAAAATCGAGAGTTACGTTCAGTAGGCACAGCAGTAATATCTATGAAAGTAACCAACCCGTTCTTGACCTTCCATAATGATGGAGACATGACTTTGAGTAAATATTGGCTTACAGAACTATGTATTAATGTATAAAAATATTACTGTCATACTTGATATCATATAAAAGTCAGGGATGAATCCACAGTTTTCATGAAGGATGGACGTACGTCTGAGGAAAAGGCTCAGACCTTTTCTATATTTCCCCACTAAATGTTTTGTAGGAATAAATTTATAATATTTTCCATTGAGGAGATGCGCAAGCCACTTGCGTCCCCTCTCTGGATCAGCCACTGACAAGAGTAGTAATATGAACTTAGTTGAAAGCAAGTACACCAAAATCAAGATTATTAAACCCTCAAAGTGGCATATGATATAGTTAGTTCTACTTCGTACAAATCACGTACAGAAAATTGAAATTAAAATTTCTTTAAATTCTATACATCATTATAAAAAGCTAATGTGTACTTAACGACAATGATAATCATCTCCTACTTACTTACTTACTCTCTGGCTTACGGTTTACTTATATCTTTCTCAAACCATTATTTTCAAACACACGTATTTTATGTTCATCCGCTAGGGTCGTACTCCAACTTTCGCAAGTGGGGTCTATGGCTTAAAACTTTTTGTGCCACACACAAACCTCACAATCAGCAAGAAATAACTCATGCAGAGATGTATGATACCACGCAATATTTAGCCAGTCCTCCATGGTTCAATACAGGATTTACGAGCCCAGGTAATGTTTTTTTGATCGATGTCATGGTGTTAACAGGCGTAATAGAAAAACATTCAAAATGGTCGATCACTGGGCTCGAATCCATAATCTTCCGACTCAAGTCTACGCGTGAGCTACTGACCTAATGTCGCTTCAAGAAATGTGCTTGGTACCTCCTGTACTAAATGTGTATGAGTTTGCAGACAACGTGCCTTGTCTATTACAGTGAACAATTCTAGTGATACGTCATTGGACCTTAAACACCCATGGCTAGACTTTACGCTGTCCACTGTAGATGCTAATGCCTTGCATGAAATATTCTAGGTAGGTCAACATAAGTGACACTATAGATGACAAATGTTAAGTTTCCGCACAACTCTCGAAATTGCATGCCATTCGTTTGACAATCACAAAGCGTTGGCTTTGTATTCAAGAGAATCTGGGTTCAAAACAGCTGCCAATCATTCTGACTGAGGTTATCCCATGAATTCCTGTCATACCAGGAAAATGCCGGGTTGGGAAGTATATTCAACTTAGTTCCTGGACGAATCCTTCCAGCATCCGTTCCTCTATTCTATTGTTGACAGAATCATAGACAAGTTCATATTCAAACATGGTGCTATCCCATGACTTTTCACATTTTAGTCAATGCTATGGCCTCTTACTTCTGTGACGAATTTCATGTTTTTGGGTCCATTGGAAGTACTCTATAGTTGTGTCAGTTAATCTACAAGATAAGAGTTGAAACCCAATTCTGAAATTTTGATCTTTCCTGCTTGCTTTACGTCTGAATTATAGGATTGCACTATTAACGTGGATTTCAGCATATATAATATTTCTAAATACAACTTTTTGCAAAGAACGTGCTAGATTCCGAAAACCTAACATTTTTCAATAGAGATTCAAAAGTCCTTTGAGACGAAATATCACTTGGTACACATTGCCATTTAAAAAAATTGAATGTTTTGCTACTAGATAGCAGAACATAGCTAGGACATTTAAATTTACCAAAAGTTTGCGCTTAAGTTGGAATATCAATTACCATAATTAAGGATGCTTCTAGAGACTAAGTTTTTAACAAAACTAAAGAGTGGAAAGCTCTCGTTTGTTTACTCATACACATATCATTCATAAATAGCTAAACTCCATAGTAAATATTTCGTGCACGGCTATACAACAAAAATTTAAATTTAAAGGGTTTACAATTACTAAATCCCTCTTCAATCAATACGCGCTTTCTTGATTTAATTGGGACTAACATAAATCGCTGTGTAAAAACCCCTTATCCACTAACCTTGATCTAGGTATAACGTGATCTAGGTTCACGATTTACGTTTTTCTGCACTTTTCTCCACCAAGCCCGAATGAAAGGTGCACCATCAAACTAAAATGTTTACTTTTAGAAGGTAAGAGAAGTCCTGAAAATCTACACATCACTCGCCATGTAAACACTGGGGCCTCATCAACGAACTCAAATACTTTTTGGACAATCTGTTACTACTGCTGATCTAAGCCAGGCAAGAAGAGGGAGAGAAAAAATCAAACCTTCCGAAACTAAAAAAAAAAACATTAAATATAGGAAAATATTACTATCTTCTCGTTGCCTAACCTATTTACCTATGTTTGTGTATAGGATTACCTAAATATTTGAAGAATGACATGACTGAAAGTGCAATACTCGGAAAAAGAGATAGAAGAAAGAAAGGATAATGGTCTCTACTTCAAATGACAATTAGAACTGAGGGAAAGGCCTGGACAAACCTAAATAAAGATATCAAACCTGAGCTGGAGAAGCCCCTTAGATATCCGTCTATTCATAGCAGTAACATTTACTAGTTCAACACGCAGCGCAGATTTGGTGTGTAACTTTGTAATCGTGCGTTTTGGAATATTTTTGTGTATTGAAAACCACCCCCACAACATTCCTCACATTAAAGTAAGAAGAAGAATATAGACCATAAATGATTCGTTTCGGCGTTATGGGCTGCCGAAAATGTGGGAAAATAAACTGTAGATATTGAAATTCCAATATCATTAACAGAACAACGGAAGGGGAATGGTACCCTAAATATTGTATGATTTGGTATATCCAAAAATGTATATTCCAAAATTATTCAGTGTATATTCCCCAAAAGAAGTAGGGGATTCTTAGACGTTCCCTGGAGTAAATAGTGGGTCGAAATAAGCACAAATAAGACGACTTTACATATAGTAAAGAAGATAGACGTGATCGCCACCATCCAACCGGGCAATGACGGTCTCTTTTACTCTACAACAAACGTTCTTTAAAATGTATGCCATTATTACTCCTGTTTGTTAAGCAACCACGCAACTTTTTTTTTAAAATGTAATCATTCTGCAAAGGAAATCTGTTTGAGATATCGACCTGGTGTAAACGAATTATTATTACTTCGTGGAAAGTCTTCCCATTTATGTTTATTTCGACCCACCTTCAGAAAATGTCTTGGAATCCTCTTCTTACTTTGGGGAATCCCTTGTGCACTTATTTCCCAGTTTTGGAATATGTAATTTTGGATAGAACAGGATTTGTAAAATGGAACATTTTTCTCCAGAAAAGCACTACAGGAAGGACGTTCCGGCGCGATCCGGAAGCAGTAAACCCCTGCGGTGTTTCTATCGGTGTTGTTTTGCAACACCTTGTATATAGTTTTTAAACAAATGAGAAGCTTGATCCGTCATTACTTAGAAAATCTGTATAACTGGCCATTTATTAACTATTGACTTCGGCCAATTTCGATTACATGACTGCAATGTTTTTCTTCTTTAATTTATAGCGTGCCAGAATGACCATCGCCAGATTTGGCTATCATGCCTATAAAAATATTCAGATCAGAAATCCGGATCACGCTATACGTGGAAGATTCGCCCAAAATGGAACGAGGCTAATCAAACATATACTTCTACAACCCCTGTAGCAGGGCTAAGATAAGGCATGCCGGTTACAACAGGGCGTCCCCGGCGAGCAGGCGTAAGCCACTTCCATACATCATCACTCATCCTACCTCCCTCCCATACCTGTACCTCAACGCAGAAAGGTTCACTGGGGTCCAGCCATCTACACCTCGCACAAACAGTGTCCCCGCCGGCATCCTCACTGACTCCAAATAATGTCATAACCAGCACTCTGCAACTACAGGAGTACTCTGCTCCTGTACAGGAGGACTTGCTAATTAATATATTTATATTCACTTAACATCGAAGCGGTTACACATAAATCACTAGGCTGGCATACATCAACAAGATTAACTAATAACGAAGTCACACATATGTATACTCATTGGGGTGACAGGAGGAACAAGGCTCTTATAAAGCTGTAGGTGGATGGCTACCTCCCAGGGAACTTAACCACTAGGTTCAGGAATGGAATATTTCAAAGCAGCACCAAAAGAATCGAAGAGCTGAACTCAAAATCGACGGCTAGGTACACACACATGCAATCACAGGATCCCAAACAACGAAGAAAAACAGGTGACACTAAACGTAAACACTTCCTCATAATGAACCCAAACTAAGCAATGGGCCAGCATTCTAGAAGGCACCATGCCAATTACCAAAGGTAGCTGATGCATACTATCACAGGGTTCATTTCGCATAAATACTCAAAAAGCACTGCAGTCTTCCAGTACTGAAGCCAAGGACCATCAAGTTGAGATTTTCGCTTAACACACCAAATCCATTCTACATAGGTGGGCTTCCATTAAATAAATAAACAGATGAGTGTAATTGCATAGTTGCACAAAGTAGAAGATAAAAAACAGAAAATAATCACCATCGAGCCTAACCTAATTAAGTTACGTACAAAGGACAATTTACACCCATACAACTGTATGCAATATAGGTCGATGAAAAAAAAAGTGCAAATAAAACTCACTGTCTTTTCAAGCAAAAATCTCATCTTGGTTAGATCACACTACCGTACTAGGAAGAAGACTTACGTTGGATTGCAAGAAGCAAATTATTAGCATGGAATAGCTTTACTAATACGCAAGAATTTCAACCAACTTAAATAACAGTATAATTTCTATAGCCCAATTGTTATTTCCAAGAAATTAAACAGGTTCCAGAATTGAACTATTACTGTTTTATTATAAACTTTCCTGTCAAAATTTTACATTACTTGAAGATAACATTAACAAATCTGTTGAGACTTCTTCACATACAGCGAACAGCTGTTTCCTCAAATAGCATCAAACATTATGACAGTGTGCCAACTATATTACTATGTATCCATAGTTAAATTAATTAAAGTTTATCACATTAAAATTTAGAAGAGAAAATTTAGTCTTTCATAACCAGAGTGAAGTTAGTTATTATACGTAGTATGAAATAATATCACACAGATTACAAGGGTGCGATCTGTACATACAAAATGCCCCTATTTTTCACTTGTACAGGATTTTGGGTTAAAAAAATACCAAAAGAAAAGTTCATACAAGTGAAAAATAGGCTCATTGGTACCCTCAAACACAGTGCAAAACACGTAACATATTATATAGTTCAAGTTGAGAATTTAGAACCGAATTTTGGATCCGAAAATAGAAATTAGTTATTGAAGATTTTACTTAGTCAAAAAGTAACTTAAGCATGGCTCAACCGGTCTCTACCTTAGCAAACACATAAACACACACAAGTATTGAGTGTCGATTCCTTCACCTCTTCCATTTTTGAATCAAACAAAATTCCAGAGAATAGGTTAAGAGGGGATGACAGATCGAGATTTTCACATTTAAGAAGTACACATGTATCCGCCGAAATTTTTACCTTTACAATATTTTCGCATTATTGACTGCCTAAGTTTCATAATATTTGTTTCAGTAATGGCTGAATTCACTTCTGAGAACATGACGCATCAAAATTCAAGTGCTTAACTATAAAATTAATATTCAAAATTTCAATATTAGCAAACCTAAATTTCGCCCAGAATGCTCGTGTTCATAAACTGACAGAGGAGGAAAAGGTAGAGAAAAATTAAGCAGGCATGGTGAAAGTTTTTCCTCCAGATAAAAAAAATAGTTGTGAAGAGCTAGAAGTTCAAACCGAAGTAAAGGCAAATTGTTTAACTTGGAATTTACACTAAAAATCCAGAATCGAAATTTAGTTAATAAAATTTTGCAAGATGGCTACCCGAGGCATGCAGCGACAGTTCACTGATCATTGAAGTTTGTCCAATATGCGAATTTATTCCATATCCTTTTATAATAAATAAGTTGGGAAGGACTCACTAGAGCTCGAAGACATCTTATCAGTTTCTTTGGCTATGTAATTTTAAATTTGTTTGTGATAAACGGTGCAGGACACATATAGGCGACACTACCTCGCCATTTTCAGATTGGGTACAAAACACACATGATGTCACGCGCACAAAGCACGAAAAACGCAGTCTCGAACCAAACTCACACGAGACGAAAAGAACGAAATATAAAGTGAATATCGGGATGTAGAGAGGACACACATTCGAGTAATAGGTTCCGAAGAAAGCGGAGCTCGTGCTACTTGTTGCAGCAAATGTAATCGCTAAACATGACAGCAAGTTCGCCAAATTAAAAGAAAGTAAAGCAAATAAAGCTTAAACCCTCCACATTTGCCCTAAATCGATTTCAAAAGTCTTTTTGAAGGCTTTTTTTAGGGCCAAAATCTAAGGTCGTTCTAAGGGCCACCGGGCTCGCACCGGCGCCTGTCTTGGCATTGGCTAAGATATGTCGGTCCCTCCAGAGTCCTCCCCCAGCATTCCTCCTCATGTAGGCGGTACTGCCACAGCCACCTCCAAGTCCCATATAAAGCCTTCAAGACTGCAAAATGCAGCAAATACTCTGTTGGTCGAAAATGACCCAGGAAAGCGTACGCGGAAAGACGCTGTCCCTATACAGCAGACAGGTACTGTTTCTTTTCGAAATTGTCATTCTGAATACTACACCATACCCAACACTAATCTAGTTAGACGTGTTCATCACCAGTCCAATCCTTCATTATCCTCCACTCACCTTCGAGAGCCAGATGAAAATTTGTCAGATGATGAACATGAAGAACAAATGCAAGGTGAATATGATATTCATTCTGAAGATCAATTTCCAAATGTTGACGCCGCAAATTCAAAACCTACAAACGGGAAACAGGGCACTAATCCAAATGCCACATCTGCCAGCGACACTGAAAGCGACATGGAAATTGAAGGCTGGACAAAACCACATCACTCGGCAAAAGTCCGAAAACTACAAAATACAGTCAATCCCATAGAAACAACCAATCGTTATCAGCCATTAGTTGAAAATGGAACAACCGATAAAGATGCCAAACAATCTGAGAAGACTACCAATAATTCTGTCAGACCACCAACACTATACATTTATGGAATTAATAATAAGTTTCAATTCACTAAAACTCTCACAGCGGTATGCAAAGAAAGATCTGTTATAACACATGCAAAAGATTACGTTCGTTTCTTAACTAAAAATCGCACTGATTATGAAAAACTTGTAGTTTACTGTCAACAGCAAAATTATCAATATTCTACGGAATTATCAAAGCAGGAAAGGCCATTTAAAGTAGTATTACGTAAACCTCCAATAGACACGCCACCACAAGACATTTTTGATGACCTTGTTTACATTGGATACAACCCTATTGAAGTCACCCAGATGTATGGTAAAGATAAACAAACAAAAGAAAGAGTTCCATATCCTCTCTTTCTGGTGTCACTTCCAAAAGGTATTCTGAATAAAGAAATCTACGAATTAAAATATCTGTTGAGCTACAGAGTAGAAGTTAAAATTTACCGTCCACCTCAAATTTTGCAATGTTTTAAATGTCAACGCTTAGGCCACTCCAAAAGTACATGCTTTTGTGACCCTGTGTGTGTTAAATGCGG
>JAGDQP010043581.1:0-16173 GCA_022664845.1 Lepisma saccharinum | reverse complement strand
CTCCAATATTCATAATCATACCTTTATAGCCCTACTAACTATTTAATTAGTATTTTCCGTTCTTTGTATAAATCATCCTATTTTATGTAGTATTGTTAAGGCAGTCATTTATAAGTGTTGCCCTACTGAAAGTGAGCCTTGTATTAGCGTCACTGCTAGAATAATCATAGCTTTGTGTTTGAGCCAATTAAGCTATGTACACCATTGCCTGAATGTGTTCGTCTACTGTTTACATATGCTGAAGTTATGGCCGTATCGTCGATTTGTCCAAACATATTCAGTAATTAATTATCCAGTTTTTGAGGGGAGCCGTCGTACAATCCCAAACTCTTGTTCTGCCACTTCCTCATCTTCAAATCCCTGAAAAATCCTTGGAAAGGTAGCCGGCCCATCAAATGCATCGAGGTTCATGACACTGTTGATTTGTTCCGCAGTCATACCCGAACATCGGACATCCTTGTACAACATATCTAAATTCTAATGATTGGATAGTAAAGCGGCAAGATTATTATGTTTTAATTAGGTTTCTATAACCCATATGTTTCCTGTTAAACAAATTCCAGAATAAATTAAAAGCTTTGCTTTCATTTGGGCAGTCCTCACACATAGCAGTACATGATTGAAATGACAGCCAAAAGTTCATTTTTTATGTTATAAACTTACCATTTGCAATATTATAATTAAACTTATAGATAAATATTAAATTTAAACATCAATATTTATTGTAAAATAAACTTATCCGCGTATTTTCTGGTTCAACTGCATGTCTGTTCATCGTCCAGGAGCACTACACTCTGTGTTAGTGTGAAAACTATTGATCACGCAGAATCTAGTGCTCCAAGACATTAAACTGACATGCAGACGAATCTGAAAAGAGGCAGATAAGTTTAAATAATCGTTATCACTTTAACATTTCATTTTTAATATTCATTTTAGATATCTCCCACTTGCGAATGAGTCAGTTGCAAATTAAGCTTGGAAAATTAAGTATCTCTAATTTAAGTCCCTCTGTGATATCCCTAGCCCTTCCGCCGTATGCGACCTGGCATTGTAGGCAAGGAACAATGCACCCTTGTGATTCACCAATGTTCGCGTTATCTGGTATAGTGCATGTTGCACACGTTCCTAACACTGCGAATATATTTCAGCAGTGATGGCTTGGATTAATGATAGCAGCTTGCACTACATCAGATACAGGGATCTTGAGTGGTTGTAGTGGTGGTCTTGTCGTGAGATGTACAGTGACGACCAATGTCTGGCACGTTTGGGAGTCTCATACGGGACCAACTTTATGTCACTGGGAGCATTCGATCAAATATGGGTGTGTTGCGGTGCCAGGTAAGCAACGTCAAGAAGGTTATCACTCATTTGTTCTTGTTGGTTCCTGACAGTGTGTGTGATATCCCCTTGCTCAACTTGTACGCCTTCTCATAGCAGTGCAGTGCAGGCGAAGTCAGAAACCTGGAAGCTTTCGATAAGCCCACTGCTGTCCTGCTTTGTGGTCGCTTCCAGAGACTGTGGACGTCCACTGCGGGGTCATCACATAGGAACAAATCTCCCGACCTTAACTTCTGGGTCTAATACCTGGCGGAGCATTCATTTGCAGCATTATACCCAAAGACTTAATGTATTAGGCAAATTAATTCGCTGTGGACAAGACCACCTTAAGTTATAAAGCAGGGAACCCCCAACGAGTTACTTCGACACCTCAATTTGTTTTCGCCACTGCTCGAGCTATGACTGCTGTGAGGAAGCAATTTACCTGTCTTGGCCACGGTGAATGATCCCACTCTCACGCCGATCACTTTTCCAGCAACTGAGGCCCATACTTTGGTATCAGTGATAATGTCTTGTTATGAGACGTGAAAAACAGTAAAACCTGTTTGGAGACTTTGGCGCAAAAATGTAATACAATAGAACTCTATGCTGAAAGAGACACAGTTACAAAGTAAATAAACTTTCTAAGAAGGGTTTATCGCAGGGAGCTACTTAAAGTTAACAAACTAATTTGTTCTGTTCCAGTGATTTGCTTTGATATAGCTTATGAGAATTCTAGATAGATCCTTAAAACTCTTGCCAGTATCTAGAAATCTCAAAGTTGCATCCAATTGGATGTTTCCTAATTTACAGGGTGTCTTCTCGGTATAACCTAGTTTCAAACTATGTTGATTTTGCTCTACGATACAACCGTTTTATGAATAGAGCACGGATTCCTGTGTATTTACATATTTCTTTTTAACGCCTAGCAGACCTCTGAGAATTGCTATGTGCACCGATCATGTGTTTACAAACTCCTTGACAGAATTTTTTAGCACGTAAAATTATATATTTATGCTGTTTTCACATAAAATCAAATATTTCAACGGTAGAGAGTGTTTCCCACACAAATGTCCGAGAGATGTTCCAGGGACGTTCTAAACTGCCGAATCCTACCCCGGGACTTTTAGGAGATCCGTAAGGCATCCTGCTAGGATGTCCTAAAACCATCCTGATGGGACGTCCATCTGATGTGCCACAGAGGTCCCTTGCGGATATCAGTAAGAATGAATATCTTTTTCCTTTATTTTGATCAACCAATATCAGTGGTTATTTGAGGAAATTTTGCTGACAATGAAAAAGCGTTCGCAACTCATATATACATGCCGCCATCTGACTGAGGTTTCCCAGTCACAAGAGTTAAATCCCGAGATAGTATCTACACAAATAGCCATAGGCTGTCTACATTTTTGTTATCTTTCCCAGTGATTCCGCAAGAATATTTAGTTTGGGGAGTTAAAGTCTAAATTGGGAGGGTGTAACTAAAAGTGTATGGTTCCTATTGATTTTTGACAGCAAAAAATATAAAGTTGCAAGTGGGCTCGAATATTTGGATGGTGGCATCCCCTCAGGAGGGATCTGGCGAAATCACTGCTCATTCCTACCTAGGTACGAGCAAGATGCGTAAATACCTTTAAAAATAATTCAATTTTCTACGAAAAGCACTGTAACGCTGTTCATTTGTCGGTTGTTTTCACTAGTGCAGTTTACGATACTCAACTGTTTTGTTGTTTTGAACCGATGACAGGAGTGCAATACTTACAGATAAAATGCTTTTTCAAGTCGAAGAATCGAAGATGCCTTGTGACTTATGGTAGCCATATCGTCACGAGACCACTTGAACAGAAAAAAAAACCCGGTTTACATCACAATCCCCACTAGGAAAACATTAGGTATGTTATTTTTTTAACATTCAGTAACCGACGAGTGCATGTGAAAGTGGACAGCAACAAACGTCTAGAAACGAAGTATCATGGGACCCTACAAAAAGGTTCTGCAGATAATAGACCTGGCTCATGTCTCACTCCAGTGTACCTACTGTCAGGCCTCTTTCTGCCCTTCTGCCCTTCTCCTCTTCTGCCTCTTTCTGAAGCTTTTGTTGTCGGCAACTTTCAGGTCGTTTTTTAAAGAACCAATTGAAGGGTACAGGGAAATAACCCGACAGGGTTCAAAATATAAACTTTTAAAGAAAACGAAAATATACTTCGTTGCCTCAACTGTTTTTCCCTTTACTCTGTTTTTTAACATTCCAATACCTTGGTATTTAGTTATTTTAATTTTCGCTTTACAATTTGCTACGTTTAAGATACTTATGAAAGGATTGGAATGACATCATATTCTCAATTTTCCAAATTTTTGACCGTGTTGCTATTGTCCCTATACCCTACAATTAGCATTGACTTGAATTTACTTATACATTTAGGCATCTTTGGCTCAGGCCTTGTACTTTGTAATTCTTAGGGTTACATCCTACGTGGTTTCTAGACGTTTCTTGTGGTGCTCTTTCGCACGCACTTATCAGGCTTTGAATCAAAAAGTAGCACACCTTATGGTTTCGGTTCAGCTAAAGGTTTCACAGTGGTTCCCAGCCAAAAATACTAATAACCTCTAATCGTCTCGTAGACATCCCCAAAGTGTCCTGCAGGTATTCCTCGGACAAATATGGAATAGGAATTCCTTTGGATGTCCGTGGGATATATACAGGGTATAAAATGCACTATAAACGTCGTATTTGAAATCCCATAGGAGTCCCAATCATATCCTGCGGACATCCTTCAGAAATACCATTTTCAGGACGAAGGCGAACATTTGGTCCTCCCCTAAACGTCCCCGGGAAGCCCCATGGAAAGTCACTTGGACATCCGAATATCCCTTGGACATCTAAATATCCCGGGCTATCTGGGCTAGTGCATATTTTCCCCTTTTTAAATAACATAAAGAGCATAATTTTATTATTTGCGAACACTACCGCAATTTGACCTTGAATAAAGTAAAGGATGCTTTTTCAATCACAAGTTTTCATGATATGCATTCCAATAGAAGTTTGGAATCAGACTGCCTGAACATAAAATCAAATTTTACATTTCTGGTAAAAGTAATCAACATTTTATACACCTCTGATTTGCCTTTGACTTTGACTGGTGCAGTACACGAGGTTGATCATGTTATTCCATCACTCGAAAAAGTAGGCGGGAAGAGGGCAGACACAATTATGAAAAAAACTCGGTCCCTATTTGATTCCAAACTATGAGTACTGTTGCTGTTGCTTTGAACGGTGACATTTATCTGCATCGCTTCCTGAAGGATTAACAGTGAAACAACTGGCTTCATTTCAAAATGCAAAGTAAACAACATGTGATCTGGAACGCACCTTTTCGCGTTACAAAGCTTTGTTCCGGGACAATCATCACCCTTTTACAATTGACAACTTAAGGATGATACTCATCTCCCACAGCAATGCAAACTTATTAAGGTAAGAAGATTTCCTGTTTAAAAAATCATATAGTTTTGTTTTATAAGCACATATTTTCACTATTTTAGCGCATAAATAAGCATTTTATAAGTTTATAAAAAACGATTATTAATATCTTATTTTAGTTGATCTAATGATTTTTGTCTTTCTACGAGGGCTGCTGGAAAAGTTTCTATAAAATACTACCAACACTGGCGCTAGTGTTCCGCTATTATAAAGTTCGGAAGAATATACCTCTCTAAGTTTAAATTATCTTTGATTGTTTGCTTACGCTCATACATTTGTTTTTCACATCAGTTGGAAGAAGTAATTTTGTTTGGGAAATAGAAATTTCGAGTGAAAACTTACGGGCATGATTTTTTTTTTAAGATTTTAAATGTAGTTTAGCACCGAACCAATGCATCAAGCGACTTTTGGGGATCAGGTACCATCTAATAAAACTGGGTACAATTGATTTCCCTAATTTCAACGTGTTTCCACTGTTTGTGTGTTTCAAAGTGAGCCGAAACCAACAAAAGTTGTCCGTTCGAGGAGTACTGCCAAGCAAATGCTTGCTTGTTTTTTTTTCGGTTATATTAGATATGTGTCAACCATAGCCTTAGAAAATCGAAGGACTGTAAATGATAAGTGATATACAAGAATTTGTTTCCCATAGGTCATCAATGAACTGTATAAAACAAACCCATATCATCGAATCATTCTTCACCACAACAACATCAGCTACCACTCAGCACACACAACTGTTGATTTTTTGTCTAGTAAAAGTGTCAAAATTATGATTCATTGACCGTACTCACCCGATTTATCACCTAATGAAATCTTTCTGTTCCCAAACATTAAAGAGAAGATACGTGGTGAGCGATTTTTGTGGCGTTAAACAACCGTTGACACATTCCAAACAACGCTCAGTGAGGTACCAGACTCCGAGAGGAAAAATTGGTTTGACAAAAGTGTATCGACCTTAAGGTGAATACTTTTGCATATTTTTTTTTCCAACAGCCCTCGTATGTGTATCTATATTATTATTTTTGTCGATGTAGTAGTTGATTTTTTTATTTTCCTTTGTATTGATTGGTTTACTTTTATTGTTTGACAACCCAGTGAAAATGACCATTACTGCTGTTCTTGTTAATAAATAAATGAACATCAAACACATGTTCTTTTAAGAAACAAAAATATGCTGTCTCAATCAATTTGGAATTTTACTTTCAATTTGTTTTGAATTTATTTATGGCATTTAGGCAACTCAGGCACAGGACGACTTTTACTTTGGTGAGTACAGATAAGCTAGAAACGGAGAGTATAAATTACGATCATGTAGTATAATGTTCATAAACATCGTCAACAAGTTAATAAACACAGAGTCTGCATGTGAACACTCAAAAAATTTATCAACATGCCTTTGTGTGGACCCACCAAACTTGCACATAATTACTATAAATTTTATTGAATTAACATGCGTAAAAACTGTTTTTAAATTGTAAAGGAATGTTTTTAGAGTGTACACTACGCCGCCATCTCAGCGGCGCAAGCAGTCCGAACGTCAATGAGCTTTATAACAAGACTTTTTTGAAGATAAAGATGTAAAATTATATATACATAAAGAAAAACTCATTAATGATGCTGAAGCTGTTCAGATTTCTTTATTGGTTTGTATGATCTGGAATTTTACAGACTATTGATGTTGACAAGAGAGGAAAGTAGACATCAAGAATTACAGATTTGTGTTTATCTTTTGTGAAGTCATTTAGCCTTGCATTTTCTCCTTCACAAAATCGCCAAGCCCTTTTGCGCCCTTAAGGTTTTCTGCTCCAGGAAGAGTACTGCAACGTTGAAGCCACTCTGTCACATTCGGGTAGTCCATTGCAGGGAATATTTGCTGCAAAGGATAAAAGTGGGTGAATAGGAATGATGCAACTGTAGGTATATCATATATAAACCGAGCTTCACCTTCCCGTGTTGAACGAACAAACTTACACGACTGAGACAGTGGAGATATTTATACATGTGTCTAAACTTCACTTTGTCTTGCTGATTGACGTCTATCTAAAAGCCATAATGAAATGATCGGAATCATTAAAACTTAACGAATCTATATGAAGCCAGGGACTGTCGAGGACAGGTAATCTCGATTGTCCACTTCTATTCTAAACTAATATGGACCAAATTTTCAGTTCTCAGTTTTTTTACGTTTATTATCGCTGACTGGCCCCTTTTTTGTCATTTATGTCTTAAGGTTAATGTAAAACAACGATCTCCAACAAAAGATGGCAGCACTACATTCGGATATGTCTAATGTATTTTTATCGTTCTACGAAATTTCAATACTGCTCCTAGAAATTCAACTATAGAGAGTTGTAACTTTCAGGGAAGAAAGTTTATAATTAATTCAAGCGTTCCATCAATTCCGATTTTCTTATTTTCGTTTTTCTTTATTGTTGAAAGTGCTTCATTGTCATAGGTTTTGATATTCACAATAACAATCAAGTGATTTCAACAATGAAGAAAAAAGAAAATAAAAAATCGGCATTAAAACTCTTGAATTGGCTAAAAAACTTTCTTGCCTGAAAGTTAGAGAGCTCCTTAGGCTTGAATTTGTAAGAGCAGCATTGAAATTTCGTGCAACGATAAAAATACATTAGACGTATACGAAGGTAGTGCTGCCACCTTAAGTTGGAGATCGTTGCTTTACATTAATCTTAATTCTTGCAAAATACGTAAATAATATTTATAGCATGTACACTATATCAACGATCTAGTC
This sequence comes from Lepisma saccharinum, assembly GCA_022664845.1. NCBI lineage: Eukaryota > Metazoa > Arthropoda > Insecta > Zygentoma > Lepismatidae > Lepisma > Lepisma saccharinum. Next base: position 8,623 of record JAGDQP010043581.1, on the reverse strand, counting down.
TTGGCAGATAGGGAAATGTCAAATTCATTGCTTTCTCACCCAGCACTTATGATCGACTTTACGCCTATATAGTAGGTCATCAACCTGACTTCACAATGAACGAGGATTTTACACCACCCAGGATACTTATTCCTTGGTTCAATCAGTGTGAGGTTCAAAGAAGGCTGGTTTAGCATGTAACGTCATCTTCGCACCCTAGGAGATGCCTGCATTCTTGTGTAAGACCCCTCTAATAATTTATATAAAATCACCCTTTCGATTTAGTAATATCAAATGTATATGTGAAATTACCTACCTAAGCTTTTCACATGTACGAAGTTCTAAGATACCCAAATTTATTATTTTGTGTAATTACTTTCGAAATGCTCTATAGCTACCTAAGATATTATAAATAACCAGACGAACATAACCAAAGACTTTTAAGATATAAATAAATTAATTTACTAAATTATACGAAACCTCTATGGAGGACAATCTAGATTTATTGTAACGCCTTTGGCATTTGCCTGTATAAACAGCGCAAGCTATGTGTAAATTCAGATTTCTATGGTCTTCCGAAGTGGACGGAGCTCTAAATAAAAGGTGTTAAAGAGAACCTTACTTGCTAGTTTTATTTGTTGTCTTGTGTTCCCCTTTGTTTACATTGTCTTATATACATTTCCCTCGGTCTCCTGTACGAGGTGGAGGACCACATAAACATACATACAACTACACCTCAGAGTCTATTTCAAATATGTATCCCCGGGTTGGTTTGTCCACACTAATAATATCTTGCCTTTCAGGTTTAATCCAAAAATCCTACGCCCATAGCCGGATAATATTATTCATAAATTCGCCTAGCTGATATAGCGTCATTTGGGGTACTCGGGGAAGGACGTTTCAAGCATTTTTGTGAATAATTTTCAGATTAGCAGGTATAAATTTCCTTTCCTTTTGGTTGTAAGATATAGAAACTTACACCCATTAAGGGAAGTAGTATATCTCCATTTTATGATTTAAATTTCTAAAACCTATTCAATCAAACACACTTATAGAAAAACAAGATAAGAAAGAAACAAAGAAAACCACAGGAAAACACACACACACACACAGAGAGAGAGAGAGAGAGAGAGAGAGAGAATGGAATATGAAAGATAAAATATTTTCAAAGTTCAAACTACACCCAGAAAAAACTGAAATAAATAAATAGCTGTAATGAATAAACATTTCCATCAAACTTCCATATTTCACCTTTATCCGTTCGCATCACATCTTTCTTTTCCCTTTCCACACTCTCCCTAAGATGAAGAAGTCAATGAAAGTAGAAAGTATCAGGTCACGTGATTTGAATCACGGGCTTGTCGTGAAGCACAACTGCATTAAGAACACTGACAAGCAACCACTGGCAAGTTAGCGCTTTAGCGTTTAGGCTACCGCATCAGACTGCTAATCCGGTGACCTGGATTCAATTCAGAAAAATAATTTTCGGTTTTTAAACATATATGCATTTTCAAATTTTATGAAGTTCACTAACCACCTAACCCCAAGTAGTGTTATAGTCCAGTATCTGCAGTTTCGTGGCCCAGGATATGTAATTATGATTGCAAATAAATAGTATTGTGATATTATACAGCAAAGTTCACGTTAAATGATGTTTCTCCTTTCTACTTAAGACCCACTTTACACTTAAATCACTTTATGTAGTTGGTATGGGATAGGTTGGTAGGGAGCCAATCAGGAACCACAGCTTACTAGAAGCTATGTTGTTTATATAATTTAGTGTCTGATGAAGCCAAGTTGTTAGTTAGTTGGTGAAACTATTCCCCGTGTTTTAAATAAAACCTATTTACTTTGCTCAGCCGTTATTTTATTTTATCTGAAGTACATTAAATCAAAGATTTGATATGGAAAATATGAATTGCAAAATTCAATTCAGGACTTACAAACCAAACAAGGGCAATTACGTTTTGGATATTTGGCATTCAGAAAACTAATTTGTCCAGGGTCAAGGAGATTGATTTCAAGGGCCCTAAAGTTTATTCTGGGCTCTCTAAAGTTTTCAAGGGTTTTGACATTATTCTGATGTACAAATAGGGTTATAGACAGTGGGTGCCCATAAGTACATATCGAATAAAAGAGTTATAGTTTCGGAATCACATTTAAATTGACTTGCATCTTAGCAACTATACTCGGCGAGACTTTAGATACTACCCCACTTACTTGAAATAACAAGCCCTTCTTTATGGAAAAAAATATGTTAGCTTATTTGAACTCAACATAACAAATGCTCTTGTATTAAGTTATTAGTTCTTGTGCAAAACGTTTTTGACCACTAAAATCAAAGGGTTTATGATCATACCTGAAATACCTGAAGTTACATTTACGTAACATTTAGTCATTCTTTGTTCCTTTGATTGCTTCTAATGATGAAATAAATCTAGAAGGTAACTATGGATTACCCTGTAATAGGTATCGACTGGTTAAAATTGAACTAGGTTTGTTGGTTGGAAGTGCATTAAATAAGTAGAAATAATTAGGAGAAATTTGAAATTTATTTGGGAATGGTTTAAGTGCCATTTTCCAGTAGTCCATTGCGTTTTATTTTAAATGTATCAAAGCATTAATAAATTTTGGAGATTTTCTGTTAAGTGAAACGGAGAGATGATTTGTTAAATACATATTTATAAACATTAAAACGTGTTTTGAGATTTTGCAACGTAGGCATTTTGTCTTGGCATTTTACTAATAAATCTCTTTCTAGGATAGTCGTTGTGGTTTATTTTGAACCCGACAAGAGTTTCGTAAGAAGTGCTGATCGCATCGTCAGAGGATTTGGTTTGACGTTAAATTACAATTAAAATTATATAAACGTTATAATATCGTTATATAAATTTTAACGGTGTGACAATATACGTTTAATCTAGTGTTATATAATTAAATTTAAAATTATTTGTTGATCAGTTCAAATAGCCCGTCCGTCCGTCTTATTTCGATGTACACCTCTTAAGAGTACCTATCGGTAAGTATCTATCCATTTTCTTTCTTCGTTGTATTATCATTTAATTTAATTTCCACTGATCCTAGAACTAGGCTGTTCTATACCCTGTTTTCAAAAAGTAGAATTCACGTTTCTTTATGTCTCTCTTCAATAGAGTGCTCTTCAACTGTTGACTTTTCTGCATAACCATACTTCAGTGTTCTAATATGTTCGATCATCCTGCATTGCACTCTACTGTCAAATATCATATGCTCCACATTCAAACTTTATATTACACACTACCAGCGTCTTGAGATCAAGTGATTCTGAGGAACTGTTATATTCTTTTAAATTTGGATTAATCACACATTGTATATTGTATCTTTTAAATTCCCTATTAGTTCATTATGAATGTCTTTCACAAATGGAAGCAAAGCATAACGTTTTTCTCCATCTATCTCTTCCTCTCTCATCTTCTGTCTTCTTTAAGCTGTTGATGTAGTATCCTCATTATATTTTTATGTTGTATCCATTATTCTGTAATGCTTGGCAAACATGTACTATTTCTGGTTCCCTTCATCTGATATGTGCAATGCTATATGTATTAATGTAGACGGGTCTGCATTATCAGCAAACGCAGACAGTTATGTCCACATAAATACATATGACGTTGCACATAGGTGAAGGGAACCAGAAACAAGAAAAACATCCATACTATACGTTTTATCGTACATCTTTAAACTCGTTTCTTGTAGATATTGTTGTAAGTAAATATAAAAAAATATTTAAGAAACCTTTTAAAATTATATTTTTCTTAAACAGTTCGTACTAAAAAGTGAAAAATAATTTTGTTTACGCATGAATAAAAAGAAAAGCATGGGGCGGGTTATCGTATAGTCACTTTCTAAACTCTTTTAACTGCCCGTCAAATGTTTTCATTTAAGTCATGCATAAACACGATTATTTTTACTTTTTAGTACGAATTGTTTAGAAACAGTATGATTTTGGAAAGTTCTTTTTAATTACTTTTTCGACATATTTCGATGTTCGGATATTTTTTCTCAAGCTGATAATATGTCACTGAAATCCTAAAGTGTTTTGTAGTCAGCCAAACGCAGCATCGTTGCAGGCTAGTATTTATTGTATGATAAAGAAGTTCATATTAAAAATAATGAAAATATACAAATATATAGAAATATATGGAACTAAAAATATAATATTATATTGTCACCCGACTTACGTCGCTGTGCAAAATTTCATCATTCTATAATGTGGGGAAATGATCTAAATTAAAGTTGCAAAAATTTAGAACGTGATTAACGATTTTTAATTATAGAAAAGTATGTAATAATAAGTATTGATATTTAGTTTCATATAGTACATTAAAGGTTTTCAACCACCTGTCCGCGAAGATATTGTACTGGGCCTTTGAAATTAGTGTACTTAAATATTTAATACTTTTTGTACAGTTTGGCAGTTCAAAATTAAGATTAAAATGTATATTACCTTTTTCCAAATCTTCTAGGTGCTGAAAATGTGCTTGCATGTTTTGAACGTCAAAAAAATATCTAACTTACTGACATCCTTCCAGTCCTTGAAAGTTTTCCCCTGTAATAGATGATAAACAGTTGTGTGTTTAACTTATAATATTTAGAATGGTAAACACATTTTGAATGGCGAGAAATAACTTTTCGATTTTTCAATTTTATTGTTTTCAATTCCTTTCAAATTTAAATAGTTTTTTGATTTTGAAGCTTAAAACGTACCTGATTCCTCGATTTAAATATTTTCCGATTTTTCGGATTTAGTTAGTTTTCTCGCCGTCCCCTATTTCATTTGGGAAATCCCCTGCACACCCATTGTGGAATGTTGAAATATACATTTTTTGATATTTCATATTTAGTCTTTAATGGTACCATGCCGCATCACTTCTTCTGTTCGTAGTGTTATAGTAGCTCGTAGTAGTGTTATAGTAGTTCGTGGTAGCAATATCAAGGTTTAAAGTTCATTTTTCCAAGTTTTCGCCAGCCTGTAGCTCCTGACATCCTTGAGGATGGCAGCTGTTTTTTTGTTTTTTTAGTTTGCAGGACAAGATTATACAAATACACTACAATGTTTCAGGAAACGCAGGAGGAACTTGCGCAAAGTCTCTTGTAAGTGATACTCTGAACACTGTAATATTCTTAGGAAATATCCTTGATAAACCATAGATAACATTCACATTTTCACGACTCTTTCGAACGATCGAAATTCACATTGCAAAAAGATTTGATAAGAGCCACTTCATTTTGTTGCATGCAATAAACCTTCAACTTACTTATCACATTTCATAGTTTATCTTCTTATGTAACTGGTAACTATAAAACACAGATTCAATTAATCAAATTAACATTGCATATTGTTATTTATTTTAAAATTTTAAATGTTCTAACTTTAGCTTTGCTTGTGCATCTAACTGCCTCCTTTTTATTCTGTTACGTTGGGAGACACACCTTTCATCTCTTCACTATATATCTTTTCAAGCATCCATACGCTGAAATTTAATTGAAGTTTTTTACAAGAAAATTATTAGTCAATTCTTTTTTTTAAGTGAGCAAAAACACCCTTTGAAATTCCATAAGTTTGGCCACGATTCATAACATTTATAATGAGATATATTAACACAGGTATTGTGTGCACAGATTATATCCGAAATGTGAGTTTCATCCAAAATTATAGAATTTGGAAGGGCTTTTTGTTCTCTTGAGAAAAAGATTTGAGATATGTTTTTGTGAAAAATAAATAAATAAATAAAACATTCCTTGCCACTTTGACCAGCTTGCAGAACCCTTCTTAGTAAATTGTGCGTGTGCTGGTTTAATGGAAAAGGCAACTTTTGAGAAACCCTTTTGGGATCATTTTAGGAATATCCACCCGTTTCAACTGTCGTACGTCTTGTTTCAATTTAATTACTGTTTTTACACTCACTGAATTCTACTCAAGGTAATAATTTGACTTAGATAAATTTGAATTTTCATATTCCACCACAAAACTTCGAATAATGAAAGACATATGCAGTGTGTCAGACCTTTAATCAGAAGCAGAACAAAGCCGTTTTATTACAACAGACGAAGCTCGGAGTACGTTTGTGAACGATTATAATTTATTAAATATAAAACAGTAATAATGACATTTCTCCCTTCATCTTCAATGTGCTAATATTTATATTTATCTTTTATACCTCATACTATATTATTGACTGACGCAGTGAATGCGTGAATGAATGGATTGAAGTGAAAACAATAATATAAGTCAATAATAACTACAAGAGAATATGCTTTTAATATGTACTCAATAAAGAATAAAACAGATAATTCTCAAAGTGAAACATATATTACGTTGACTGTTGTAAGTATGTTTAAATATGTAAATGCTAAGTGAACTTAAAGGACCTCTCATACATGTGAAAGTGTCATGCGGGCTTACATATAAAAACTAAGTAAATGTATCGATAATACACGAATCCAGACTGAATATGTTAAGTCATAAGCACTGGTGATAAATATATATATCCATACAGGGTGTCCACAAAGTATGTTCCCACCCCATTTTCTTCGGAAGCAATGAAAATGTGAGAAAATGCCGAAATACGTATTCAATTATTTTGAGAGCCGAATAATTTAAGGGAAAATAATAATACCTCTGAGCCCCGGAAGGGGCTAGGAGGGGATAACTAAAAATTTCAAATTGCAAACAGGTCGAGTAACATGACCATTATATTACAATTATTTGCTTATTCTGTAGGAGTAGGAATGGAATAATAAGATCTCGCTAAATACTTGTTTACAAATACTATTCAGATCCACCAATGCATCTACAGTAGAAAATGGAAACATGTATCTTGTGTTAATCACCGATCTAGATCTAACTTGGAACATACAAAGCGATTACATAATAGAGGAAGGTAATACGATTTTAAACGTATTTAGATGCTTAGCAGATATAAAATTAAATTGAAATTCTTAAGTAAGACCCTTGCCGCTACATTATATAAAATCCAAATTCGTACCATCGGGTTTCTAAGGACAGATTCCATTAGTTTAGGGTGTGCCATTGGATTGGATTGATTACAGTATTCAGAATTATTTTAGCCCATTGAACTTAACGTTTCTCGGTCCGATCGAAAACTTTACCCCAATCCCGTCATATGACTGAGGTTACGTTGCTTGGCTAGCACTCGTTCGTGACAGAGAATGGATAAGTAGAGGCTAGGACCTTCATACTAGCATTGAGAATGTGATGGAAACCCTCGAAAACAACAACCGTGGAGATAGAGTTTAATGACGCACCCAATTGTCACACTTAGATTTTGTCCGATTTCCGCCTCCTCCAATATTCATAATCATACCTTTATAGCCCTACTAACTATTTAATTAGTATTTTCCGTTCTTTGTATAAATCATCCTATTTTATGTAGTATTGTTAAGGCAGTCATTTATAAGTGTTGCCCTACTGAAAGTGAGCCTTGTATTAGCGTCACTGCTAGAATAATCATAGCTTTGTGTTTGAGCCAATTAAGCTATGTACACCATTGCCTGAATGTGTTCGTCTACTGTTTACATATGCTGAAGTTATGGCCGTATCGTCGATTTGTCCAAACATATTCAGTAATTAATTATCCAGTTTTTGAGGGGAGCCGTCGTACAATCCCAAACTCTTGTTCTGCCACTTCCTCATCTTCAAATCCCTGAAAAATCCTTGGAAAGGTAGCCGGCCCATCAAATGCATCGAGGTTCATGACACTGTTGATTTGTTCCGCAGTCATACCCGAACATCGGACATCCTTGTACAACATATCTAAATTCTAATGATTGGATAGTAAAGCGGCAAGATTATTATGTTTTAATTAGGTTTCTATAACCCATATGTTTCCTGTTAAACAAATTCCAGAATAAATTAAAAGCTTTGCTTTCATTTGGGCAGTCCTCACACATAGCAGTACATGATTGAAATGACAGCCAAAAGTTCATTTTTTATGTTATAAACTTACCATTTGCAATATTATAATTAAACTTATAGATAAATATTAAATTTAAACATCAATATTTATTGTAAAATAAACTTATCCGCGTATTTTCTGGTTCAACTGCATGTCTGTTCATCGTCCAGGAGCACTACACTCTGTGTTAGTGTGAAAACTATTGATCACGCAGAATCTAGTGCTCCAAGACATTAAACTGACATGCAGACGAATCTGAAAAGAGGCAGATAAGTTTAAATAATCGTTATCACTTTAACATTTCATTTTTAATATTCATTTTAGATATCTCCCACTTGCGAATGAGTCAGTTGCAAATTAAGCTTGGAAAATTAAGTATCTCTAATTTAAGTCCCTCTGTGATATCCCTAGCCCTTCCGCCGTATGCGACCTGGCATTGTAGGCAAGGAACAATGCACCCTTGTGATTCACCAATGTTCGCGTTATCTGGTATAGTGCATGTTGCACACGTTCCTAACACTGCGAATATATTTCAGCAGTGATGGCTTGGATTAATGATAGCAGCTTGCACTACATCAGATACAGGGATCTTGAGTGGTTGTAGTGGTGGTCTTGTCGTGAGATGTACAGTGACGACCAATGTCTGGCACGTTTGGGAGTCTCATACGGGACCAACTTTATGTCACTGG
>JAGDQP010043580.1:3991-16173 GCA_022664845.1 Lepisma saccharinum | reverse complement strand
GATAGCATTCTGAGTATATTGCAACAAGTCAGTAAATGTTGAATGATTTTGTTGAAGACTATTGCCTATAAGCACAGTTTGTTTCGATTAAAGGACGAGGTGGATAACCGATAATGTGTAGCATTTTTTTCTCATAGCAACAAGGGGCAGGATGCAATCCCGCGCAAAACATGCATTTATATTCTTGACATAAAGTACATTTTAAATTACTCAGCATGGAGGTTAGATAAAATTAGGTACGGTCATGTATCTTTACATTTTTCTCCTTTACGTCATGCCGAGATGAGTGGAGCAGCGGTGGAGAGTGTTCTCCGTACGGACTCGTATTTAAAAAGTGGCACGTGTCACTATGGACGAAGGATACAAGATCGATTTTGCTCCATATCTCGAAAACCGTAACTCCTATCAAACGTCTAAGCTTGCATTTACCCCCATTATCATGGGGGCCCGCAATGGACCCCTAAAACCCCCCTGGTACCACCCATTTGGGGCTAAAACAAAAGACACACAGAATGACGGACATACCTTTCTATCATTTGTGAAAATTTTGTGATTCGGTTAAAAAAGTCGTAACTTTTAAACCGCTACATCGATTTTAACGTATCATACAGCGTTTGAAATGTATTGAAGCGTAGAATAAGATCCAGTAAGTTTCGTGTGCCTATATGGTCTGGAGTCAGTGCTATCCTAACAAATGTGAAATTTTGATATTTGTTTCAAAGCGCCCTAGGGATTCCCAAAGAGATCCTACCGACCCAAGTTTTTCTGTTTCTTAGTATTGGAAAGAGCTTTCAAATGTAAGTTCAAGCATCAAAATCGGACTTATAATTCGGTAGATCCGAAACTAACTGTATACTATCTGAGTGCCGCTAACAGTGTCCTTTGCCAGCGTCACTCCAAGAACTGCCCTTCTTCATGATTATACAATATTTATACATTTCAAAACTAGAATCTTCACTTAAACTTGAGATGTAAGAAATGAAACAAATGGAAGACATAAAGAGGTAAAGGGATATCATGTGTTACCAGTGTCTTTGTTTGAATGCAAGGAAGTTTATCACATACTGACAGTCTTTATTTCAACTTTAGTAACGCCAGAGGAGCTTGTAATGCCACAAACCTTACTTTGTGGTAATACTTAAGAAGGGAAGAGCTTTCTGTTAGCAGAATTTTGTTCATAGACTGAATGAAAATATTCTGAGTTGTACTTTATGTATACACAGACTGATGATGCGAGTCTTTCAATTTTACCTTGTTGGTATTCAGGCTTTTATTTATCTTTGCCGCCGTCATCATTCCATAGCTTCTTTGTCACAAACGATATCGTCTAGAGAAACACATACATATACTTGCATACTATATTGTGTCATCTCCATGTCTCCCTGGTAGGCTTCTTTATACACACATGTCCCGTCTAGTTCTTTGACTGTACTGCCTCAATGCTTTGTTCCTCATTTATTTCTTTTTTAGAAAGCTCTAGGTCTGTTATCAGACGCTTCTCTCACCTGTCTTTATGAAGACGAAGAAGACGAAGCTCATCATTCGGTTGAATGGAGCCGGAAGGCAAGTCTAAGACATGGTCGGCATCAAACGGAGATTTTGAATCTCCTTCTTCTTTGCCTATCAATTCCTTGACTCTCTGAGTCCTATCCTTCTCTTTCCTTCTTTCCCTATCTAGTCTACCTCCCTTTCTCTCAAGGCCTGCTTTTAAGAGGGAAGGTCCTACCCTCTTCTAGAACACAAGCACACACACACGTATCACTCTTTTTTCTCAAACTGGCACCTCCTCTTCCCTTTTCTCGTAAACCTTCTTGTCTAAGATCTCAACAGACCTCGAAAAAGCACGTTGGAAGACGACAGGAGAAAGAAACGAAAAGAAAGGGTTATTGAAATGCATGGTAAAGTTATAAATTATGCATGAGCAAAGGTTCAAAGCAGGGACCGATAATGATATTGAGTATTGCTCGCCATAGATACCGGGGTTTGGGGAGAAATGTGAAGAGTCAGAGGTAACGGAGATCGACAGTCTAACCTCAAGGGACAGATCTATCTAAAACTTGGTAAACGCAGAAGCGACCATGAAACGAGGAAGAAAATGACGAGAATACTGACGCTCTTGTACTGATGATGACTTCCCTTTGGTAGTGACTGATAGTATTTAATTAAACAAGGCAAAGTAACTATGGGTTCCTCAGGTGAAAATGAGAATGGTAGAAGGTGGATAGCATTAATTTAACATTACTTATTCTTTCACTGTTGAAGATTGTTAATATAAAAACACAGTAGTTAGGGAGATTAAAAAAAAAGAAAAGAAATAAATCGATGAGACGTTACGTGTTTTAGAGAGTTAGTAAAGTGAATCTCATTTTATGAAGAAATTATCTGAAGAAAGATTAAGTGAGATTTTGCATCACGAAAGATAGCATGAAAATTACGAATCGCTTAATCATAACACTCATTAATTTATCCACTTTTGAAATGTTCCGAATTTTTAAACATATAAGGCGTACAACGTTTCCCTTCCACATGCAAGCTTTCTTAAGTACATTATTTGAAGACAATACTATTTTTTAATTCTTCCTAGGTCAAACTTATATTATCTTTTGTAATATCCTTCTTGTGTTACTTTATTTTTACTTATTTACATTGTACATTGATATCATGTTCTGAAGCTAGGTTTAGAGTTCCATATTCATTCTATTTCATGTTATACGATTACAATAAATTAGTTTCTTCTCAAATCAGTGTCTCAATTTTTCTATCAAATCTTTTGGCAAACCTAAAACTTTTAGAGGAGTATGGCTGTACTCCATTACTCATATGCACTGCAAAACTGAATTTCCAGCTGGACGTTATACTCACTGGGAAATCTAAATCATAATTTGAACAACAAAAGTATTATACAAGGCAATGACACGCAGAATATTTCGTGTATCAAAAATAGAAAATGAAATAGGATATTGCAACACACATGCGATTACTTAAAGAAGATTACGAAATAAACTCAGATTTTAGACCAAAATTCGACGTACAGAAGGTCGATCCGTCAATATGTGTCCGATTTGAAACATGCACCCCTGCTTACACAATCGACCGATCCGAATGATTCAAACAGTAACAGGAAGCCACAACTTTCTAGTATCACGAAAATATGTCGTGTGTGTGTTGTGCGAATCATGGTACCCAAGGTGAACCGATTTTGGGAAGGCTACGTGGTAGTACTTCTCCACATCAAGTTTTCCGTGACACATATTCAGAAACAGTGCAGGGAAAATGGGTGTGCATTGGGAACAACAACAATCAAGAACATAATTAACCGACATAAACACAACGACGTTCCAGCAGTTCGTTCACCCTCGAAGGGGAGTAGAAAGAGACCGTGTACTGCGGTGACGCCACCAGCTCGGAAGTTGCGGCGAATGGCCTTACAGGAAAACCCTCCTCCACAGCGTGTGATGGCAAGACGAATGCACGTGGCACAATCGACTGTGAACCGTCGCCTACGTAACAAATTAAAGCTCCGGATGATGTTTAAAATTCGTGGACATGTCCTTACTGCGGCTCATCGGAAGGACAGAAAAACCCGCTGCAAGCGCCTCTATGAACGCCATCTATCCGGGAATAAGTGGAAGTTTGTAGCCACACACGATGAAGCATGGATTTATCTAGCCGATTGTGGCTAAATTCGAGCCGTAACGTACACCCGCAGCGATGCAAAAACCCCGTCCTGACTTCATCCGCCAGTGCAAGGCAAGTTTCTCGAAGGTATTTATGGTTGTCGCGGGATACTGCTATGAAGCCAAGTTAACGATTCCCCGAGTGCCTAAGAACTGCAAGATCAAATCCGCATTTTATCAGCAACATATTCTCACACCAATTTATACAGAAGATCTGCCCCCTTTATATGGAAATGCAGTACATCAAGAGCGTGTGCATATGGATAAGGCCTCATCACATACGTCACGTTCTACGCATCGATTTCTGCAACAAGCGGCGACAGATACCGGCATCCAGGCTATTCCCTTCCAAGACATACCAGTGAAATCACCTGGTGCGAGTCCCATGGATTTTTGCGGGTTTGACCTATTGAAAAGAGCACTTTCATCTCGTCGTGTCACCACTGTCTGTGGCCTCTGGATAGCCTGCCAGAAGGAGTGGCTCAAGATTCCCTTTCCTGTACTTCAACCGAGCCTCCTATAATAGAAGTTACGGTGCAGGGCTATTGCCAGGAGACATGGTGCTCAAATCAAAGGCAACCGATGGTGGTCCCGTGGTTTTTCATAAGGTAGGTGAGAAGTCAAAATCGGACACATATAGACGGATCAACCTTCTGTATATGCTGAAAATATAATGATCACTATTTGCCAACGCATGATGACAGTTATGTATATGATATGGCAGATTCAGGTATGTATGTGCTGTAAAACTGAGCCAGTGGTACGTTGGGGTAGATTACTGTGTAAAGAAAGTCGGATAGGGTCCAGTTTAAATGTACTATCCCCGCATTAGCGTTGGAAAAGTCGTCAATCACGATGCATGGCTTCTGGGATGAAACCCAGGATACCCCAAATGCAGAAATAATACTCTACTAAACAACTGCCGTTCATTTCATCTGACTGCAATATTTCATTTTCGACTATCATTTTATTAGCCGTGACCTTCATTTAACATACTAAAGATAGTAAGTAAATATATTATCACACAAAATATATTACTCAATTTAAAATATTTTAGTAACGTTTATGTTATATTATTAAATGGTTCATGAACATAAGATTTAAATTCTAACGAAATTGTAAAGAGAATTAATAGTCCCAGACAGAAGAACGAAAGACTTCTTAACTACCTATACAAAACAACACTTTGATACCCTAACTCGTTGATTAAATTTGCTCAACCTCTTAAGCAGCTCAGTTTAAAACACATTTCATTTCATAGAAGTAAAATTAAGCAAACGAGTTTTTTATAGGTTTACCTCTATCATAAACTAATACAAGAAGAAACTAAACACGGTATCAAGAAGTTATAGTTAATACTCGTACATGGAATTCCCACATTTTCTGAGAATTGTGTAGTGGGAGTTTCTAGTATATACAGAAACAGTCCTGAGCTGGATCTGCACCTAGGTATTAACTTCAAGGAAATGATTAATTGTGTAAAATTATCAAGGTTCTTAAAACGTTGCTCTACCTAAACCCAACATAGACTTTATCTACTTAAATCTATTTCCTCATTTTAAACGTTTTTGTGGTTGTTTTGTGTCCCAAGGAAATACTTTATGTCTAGTAATACTTCTGAAAGAAACATTCTGAACTGTTGCACGTGGATTTATGTAAGGCAACGCCCAAAATTGTATTATTAACGATAAAGGGTACTTGAAACCAGAAGCGTTCTCCAAATAAATTACTAGGGCCTCACAAATTAATTCAGAAAACTATAAACGCACAAAAAAAGCACCAAATACGCCCCCATACACGGCAGAGCATAACAATAAGAATAAATACAGCGAACATATATAATTACCGTGCATAACGTCTGAAGAGTTGCGTAAAGCCGCCGAGCGAGTAGAATTTTAAATAGAAACACTAAAGAATGCCACTCCCGTCGTTGTGAGACTTTTAACCATTGCAGCGTATTGATATAAGATGTTAGTTGGTAATAATATTTAATATAAAACGCACTTAAGCATTTCGAAAGCGCTGTAACCGGTAAGAGAGTAAATCATCCAGGCTAGCAAGCACTATGTTACAATAATCCACATGAGGCAGTACTAAGGTCTGCACAACTGGAGGAGATATCTGGAGGACTGGAACATAAAACTTTGCTAAACTTTGCGTTTTAGATCACATTTGTAAATAATTACTTCGCCTCTTCTGGATTCTATTACCAATTATTTTTTTTAAAAAAAATCACAAAATCCATGCTTGAAACGGAATTCGAACCCAGAACCTTGGACATACCTGACGACTCAGATCACACAGCAACCGTGGTCAACCGGACTGCCAGGGAAAACCACATCAAACATAATGAATATAATAAAAATATATTGAGACCTACACTCTACTGTGATGTCTACTTATTATACATTTATTGTGCTTCTTTTGTAGGTATGCCCAGTTAATATCCTATCATGACTATATGGACGCACTGTATATAGTACAAATGTATTTATATTTCAAACGTACGAAACAAAGAAAACAAAATTTCAAGACGTAAATATGAGACAAGATTCTATGATTATACTTCATTGCACAATATTTTATTTCTTTCAAGGAGAAAAACAGCCCTAGTAAAATTCATAATTTAAACAACGTATCATACCATGGAAGTTAGTGTAAGTATTTGCGAATATTAATACCTCAAAATATTGTTCTACATACTTACAAAAATCACTTGAACCTTATCGCATTCATATTTTATTCATTAACAACAAAAGGAGTGTAGAATGCAAACCGTACGTCTCTCAGAATTCTAGTTATTCCACTTCTTTAGGTGAAGAAGCAGTCTCAATTATTTTATGTCTGTTGAAAGACTTGTCTTCCCTTTTTTTTTATCAAAGTAAAAGAGATGAATAACAACATATGTAAGATGACTTCGGGATTGTATTGACACGTAGCAAGACTCAAGACTAAATATGTTCTCGCCTTCACCTTTATCACCAAGTTTTGGGTTTCTCTAGTACATCTATATTATCTTGGAAATGTTGCAGTGGAATGGAAACTTTTAAGTCTCTCGCGTACTGTATACAGGTAAGGAAGCTAAAGTTCTTACAACTTTCGGCACCTCTGAAAGCTCGTATTCATCCAGGAGAAGGCAGAAGTCACTATATAGCTTAAGTTCTGGTCCTTGTACCGCGTAGGAAGGAAGGACTTTTGCTGCACAGATTAGAGGGTAAGATGTGTAGTACTTTTTTCTTCTCTCTGAACTCGTAAGTTTCTACCAGAAATCTCTTGAGTGCTATTTCACGCGACACAACGAAAGAACTTTCCGAGCTGTGATTTTTTTTATTTCTGTAAAAAAATTCTTTCATTTTAGATGTAGATCTTCTTTTCAGTTATTTCTAAAGAATCATATTAACAGAATGTATCGTAGTTTGTGAGATTACAATGGCCGTCGTTTGAAGAGCTTCCGTAGTGTTTTTATGTATTTACTTATGTATACTGTAAATTATAGACTGAGACTCACTTATGATTTAAAGTTGTAAGATGCTATAAGAACGATCTACTCTGGAAGAATTCTTTCTGGACTAGAACTAGACGACAAGGCATGTTCCATCCTGACATGTGTCTCAGGAAGCTGAGGAAACAGTAGAAAACTTCGTTGCGGATGACCGTAAATAGTGTCCGAATTTGTTGGCCTCCCAGTGTTGATCAAATGTCCATTACCACGGAGGATGTTTTCTTTTAATTCTTTGCGTCAAATATAATAAAGTATTATGCTAATAAAAGCAGAGGCTGAGTTTTATAACCCGTCATGAATTTTCACTGTAATGTGCACTAAGGTATACCCACGAATCTAACAGTTACGTTCATCAATAAGAAAAGTGCAGGCAGCACTGTCCACTTTAATAAAGTAAGCGTCAAAGAAATCCAATCATAACCTTCTTTGATATTTTGCTGATAGAATCTACGTTCTAGACAAATATATAGCTGCTCTTTCAACTGCAAGTCACGAAGGTTATGGGTTCGAATCACGTCTGGAGCATTGATGTTTTTGCCTTTTAAGAAACATTGAACTCGTAAAATCGTTACAGACCGAAGTCTAAAGTTACTAAAATGGCCTATATAAAATAGAGTCTACCAAAGTTTGTTTTCCACTGGAAGGTCCAGAAATCGAGGTTTTGTGGCCCCAACACGGGTGACACTACGCTGCTACACCCGAACAGAATTCAGAGCCCCAGTTGCATGAAACGTTAGGAAGTTCCTTTGCTTTATGCACGCTCACGGGTTCAGGTCAATATAGCAAGTCAATTGAAAGGAAGGGATCGTTTCCCACTTTACAAAAAAAAAGTTCCGTCTTTAGAAGCTCATCAGCTTGATCTGGACATTAATAATTATTCAACCAATTCTAGCTGAGCTAATATCCAATTGTTGATGGGTCCCTCTTGACATCGAAAAAGTATGGTCATATCCTCAGGACTCTTGTATTCATGAAGTAAACAAAAAAGAAGTAGTTAGCAATTAAATTGAAAGAAAATCATTTTAACAAATAGGTGTATTTGAGCCTTCTTTCGAATTAAAATAAGATCTTGATTTGTTTATTATTATTGTAGCTGTGATTTGACTTTGAACGTAAAACGGATGTTTGTGAGTTTTACGACAGGAATTAACGTTGGTAAGGATATCAGGTTATAACTGAGATTAATCGGAATTGCTATGGCACACAATATGCATTTTTTTTCACGTTTCTGGTTAGTGCTGCTACTTGCCAGTGATATGAAACAATATTTGGTCCTGTTGCATATCCCCTTGTCAGTTTACAACACTTTTGGAAAGAGAGTAGTTCGAGCATCAGCAGTCCTATGAGAAAGAAAGGTCTATGTCACATGCTTAGCCAGACGAAAGAGACTGGTCTTGTTCAGTATGCGATGAATGGAAAGTTAAGGAGGACGACCATATTCTTTATGCCATTCGCTTACACCAAATGAAGGATGAACAAGGCTATAGGCTGTTTTCAGAAACTAAACGTGCATCACAAAGTCCGTCTTTTGAATATTGCGTCATAAATATGACCTATAACGAGCAATGCCACTGCCTAATCTACCAACTGAAAAAGTATTTTATTTGAGGCCGTTGTGGTTTTATAACCTTGGTTTTCATATATGTAATAATAACAAAGGGTTCATGTGTATGTGGCCAGAAAACAGCCCGTCGTGGCTCCTGTGAAATTGGGTTTTGTGTGTGCAAAATGCCATTATACACTAATATGGTGCAAGATAAAAAGGTGTGCTTTTTTCAGCATCATGCAGTGCCCAAAATAAGAATATGGTAGTGTTTTTAATATATTACATTTTGGTCCACATTGGCAAACCTGAGGAAATCATTCATTTTTTTCTCGTACCCAGGCACACTTTCATGCCAAGCGACAGTGATTCTAGTGTCATCGAGAGGAAAGCTTGCAAACAAGACTACTTGTTTACTGTTTATGGCTGGGAAAACTTTGTTAGAGAATGTAGGGTGAAAGATCCATTTACATTAGTTCACATGGACAGTTCGATTTTTTAAACCTCAAAACACTGTTAGATACTCAGCCAGTATGAGTGTCGATAACAAGAAAGTTGTCATCAGAGATGCTACGTCGGTAAAAGTGTCTAAGGATAGCCCAGGATGTATTTTTTTAAATACTCTTACTCAGAGATTGAATCATGGACTAAAGTACGTATGTTCAAAAAACAACGTGGCCAACGTACAAAACATCTTAAGGAGCCATCTTTGGCTGCAATCGTTACAATAGGTGTTTACCACTTTCCCATTACTTTATCCTGCTGGAAAAGCAGTCAACTCCCTGAAGCACCGTGACTTATTGTCACTCCTGCCTTTCATCTCACCTCTGCACCCTGACCTGTACACCAGATTTAAACCAGCAAAACAAAAGTGACAGTAAGAGGATCCCATTGACAACGTGGTAGTTGATTTTTATCAAACTAATATTTACACTTTTCTATATCTGATTTTGTATTCACACTTCCTTACAAATATTGGTGATGCAATAAGTTTTGAAGCTAAGTGTTTGTATAATCCAATATTCCAAACTTGAATAAAAATTTAATTATGTAGAATGTTATTAACATATATTTGGTTTTTAACAATTTTTCCAACTAGCCTGATTAATTGTCAGAGGAAGCACGGCACTTGTTTACAACAATAACACGTTTTTTTTTGTATTTTGTACTCAGTCCAATACAACTTCATTCTTCTCAAAACTTTGTCTTTGTGGCATAGCCCCTTCCCTGTCTCAGACTTCGAAACTTCAATATTGATAACATTCAAATAAAATGTCAATGCATTCTTAATGATGTATGTTACTGCATGTTTTGCCATTGTGGGACATTGGTTTCTATTCAAATCAACAACAGCTGAGACTTGATTCAGTTATATGATTTTGCATTGGGAACTCAACTGCATCTATTTTAAAATCAATGTTATTTGGTAAATTGCAATGCATTGTTCAATGAGTATATTAAAATATGAACTATACGTTAAAATACATTGATGCTAATGTTACAAAGAACTTATCCAGATATAATTTATCTTCTAATTAGAAATTATTTTCATCTTTTAATTTTCTTTCAATATCAAAAAAGGAATATTCGTGCATAAACACACACAAGCACTAATTACAGTTCACCAAGATACGATCATAAAAGCAAAGTAGTACTTTTGGAGTAAAACACGATTCTACCGCACTAACATATCAACTACTTTCTACTGCAATAACGGACTACGTTTTATGGCTTGTCTGTCTTGAAAGCGTCAGTATGGGCAGCTAGAACCTTGATCAAAGAGCACTCGTTACGACTATACTTTTTGAAACTGCAAGGAAATTGAAAGGAGAAAAACATTTCTAATTAGAACAAAAATTAAATCTGGATAAGTCTTTGTAGCAGTGATGTCATAATTAAAATGATCTCTTCATTAGTGATATTTATTTGTGTTTGAATGTGTCCGAGCGTAACATCCGTTACGATTGAATTCCTGATTTATGAACACTCATAACTAGGCAAATTACAGCTATGTGCCAATAAAATTACTACAACATACATTGGGACTAGCAGAACGTTGCATTTTCCTTAATATTAAACCTATATCTCTCAGGTACTTCACGAACGTACCCTGTTAGCCAAACAACAATTCAAATTATGTTGACGCTAAACTGTATTATCAAAATGTACTACTTTTAACAATTATCATCAAAATGGGACATAAATCTTCTTTCCTTGTTAAAGATCAAAACTTAAAAAATAATTTCCTTAAATAATCACTTTTCTTTACAACCATTTTCGAACGTTAGACTCAAATCTTATAACTATAGTATTAAACATATAAATTGTGATCTTTATCTTCCTCATTTTATTATTAATTAATTTAATCTTATAACGAAAGTTAAAGATTACAGTAAAGCTCTTTTCAACTTATGTAACATTAAATAAATTACTTGTTATCGTAATGTGGGAAAGATTTACAATCATTTAGCATGTTCTGATTTAAAGTTCACTTTTTGTTTTTGCTGCGATTACTGAATCTTTCTATTAATATTCTTTGTTCATGCACGATATTACTCAGCTTTGTATGACTGATGCTAGTTTTTAATTAGACCTCCAGGATAAAAATATTTGAAACATAATTCTCGATGCTTCACTTAGGCCAGACTTGGCAAAGATATTGCTGATACCAAAACAAAACTAACAAAACGTTCGTGTACGCTTTAACGTTTTAAATTGTATGTCATTCAGAGACCTCAAACGTAACTTAATATAACATAGTGTGATTTTTTTTTGTTAAATATATATCGGTTTATTTTAGACTTGCCATATCTTAGTGATCCTAAATAGCTTGTGTAAAGCTTACAATGTAGTGTTGCAAGGAAGTACCAAATGTTCAATAAGCTGCCGTAGTACTACTTGAAAAATTAACTTTATACAAGGTTAGCAACATTAACAACATTTTCCTTAAAATATCCTCCATATGGATACAAATAAACAATCGAAAGTCAAATTTTACTTTAATTCTCTAGTAGTGAAAGCTTGATTAAGTATTCGGAAAACCGTTAGGAGAAATTTAGATGAATGAACGCTTCCCATGAATAAAGACGAACATTAACAGATTTTTGACCGTCAAATCAACTAGTATATGCTACTGGGGAGCGTTGCTTCTTATTTATGGCGAAATATTAATTTTCTTTAATATTCTCGTATTTTGAATTTATGATTTCGTGTTTGAAGTTTCAGAGTGATAGGTACAGTGACAGGTTAACAACAAAAGAAGTCGTAGAAGAGCTAGGAAAGTTGATTTAGCCACAGTTCGAAACAATAATGATGACACAAAGTGAAAAGAATAATGTTCTAGGACTTCCTATTGCTTTTCCATCTTTTCGACCAAGTGGCGAGTTACTATATAAATATCCGTTAAAGCCTTTTTGCTGTTTGAAGCTTCAGTAGCACGTTTTGTGAAACCTTAAACCCG
>JAGDQP010043579.1:0-16173 GCA_022664845.1 Lepisma saccharinum | reverse complement strand
ACATAATAGAAAACGAAATGCGACAAGAAAACATGCCATCACGAATACCCTGAAGCTATCGACGAAAAAAAAAAAAAACAGCTACAAAATCCGGGTCATCTCCAATCTTCACGAACACCTGAAAAATTACCCGTCCATGCTTTAGTAAGCGTCTAAAAGAAATGTCTTAGAAATGAAATTTGGTGATTATTCTAGTGTTTGCTACACACTACCTTATCAACCATTAGAAAGCAACTATCCAAAATTGCTATAACATATATTTTACTAACAAAAGAGAGTAATTGGACACGCTTTTCCAATTCTTTTTCAGGAATCCGGATCACGGTGGAACCTTAATAAATAGAACTACAGTTGTTTAATGTGGTTTCCAAAACGGAGACATTCAAAGAGGAATAGAATAGTTACTGGGAAAAGGAAATCTAAGGGGGATGAGGGGGGGGGGGTCTGAAATTGGTAACTTATCTTAACTTCTTCAATTTACAGATGCTAAGAAATTGAAGAAATTTGAGGCATCAGACAAATGCCGGGATACTAGTATGAATAAACTATGCACGCAGTTTACAAAGTGACGACGACCTGTGTCCTTTCCATGTTGTAAATGACCTTACAACTACAGTGAATAACTGCATCACATAATTCATCTCAGCAGCTGTGTGTGCACAAAATGAAATAGAAAAGTTAAGTATTAACACGTCAGTACGTCAATAAACTCGCTTACACCGGCGGCTTTAAAAAAAGGAACAAGCTTCTGTAACCTCCCGACAAACGCGTCAATGTCAAAAGTAATGTTCTAACACCTTGACATACATTACGTGAATATCTCCAAGGTATAATACGCTAAATCGTTTTCTGTAGTATGGGACAACTTTTGCGAGAAAACGAGTAACAGAAATAACAAAAACTAGACTTAGAACTTGTCTGACAACAAACGTCTTACGCATTGTTTTCACACAACTCTACGAAGACTGCAATGGAAACTCTGCTCTCCAGTACAATGCCAGTACATGCCATCCTTAGTTCAGCAAGCCAGGAAATAGAATTTTTATTTGATTACGTTCAATGTTTCGTAGTCTAGGTTCTATAAAATACGTGTCTGCAATAGTTATTTCCAGGAAGGACTGTAACAAATGCGTCACACTGTACGCACTCACTGTCAAATATTACCTCACACTTCGTACTCTTGACAGTTCTAGAAAGCGAATCCAATATTATATTGAAGTAGATACAAAGCGAGTGGCAGGGCATTGAAGGTAATAATCACATAACAGTTACAAATTCAAGGTCAAGTGAACATAAGAGCTTAGCACCGAGGAAATTGCATGATACAATTCAAAGGAAGTGGCGTGAAAATGCCATAAAAAGAAGTGGCGCAGACAGTGCAAACACCCTTTATTTATCATTTTATACTTAAAAATAATATGCATAATATATTTTATTCGACATTTTATAGCAACAAAGATGAATGCACTGTGTATTTCCGGTTGTAAGCATAAAATCATTAAAGTACGTGATGCAAGATCTTTCTTTACGTACACCATAGCTGCCGCAACTCTGACTATACAGTTTCGCACATTGCTAATCGAATAATAAGAAATGACGGCAATCTATTGCATGTCTCTGAAAATCAGGAGACTTATATGTACCGAATGTTTGCTACGTCTCTGCAGTCCAGCTCTCTAAGAACAACTCCAGTGACAGAAATATCAACAGCTCCTTCTAACACGGTACGGAGTTCATAAACTCTAGATTTAATGTCTTCGAAGTATGGTGCTCCTCAGAAGATATTATTACATTTTGTATTTACTGCTTTCCTGTGATGAGCTTTCAAAGTTTATCAAGGTCGCTTTCACAGTCTAAAGAACGAAATCATGGTATGCATCACTAAACTTCTCTGTCTTCACTGAGCACCTAATAAACTATTGTTTGAAATGTTTCCGGTATGGCAAAATCCAAAATTTCTTTTTGAATTCTCAATATTCCAGAAATTTTGAGCACTACAGAACACTATGTTTGATTTTTTTCGGTTACTTCTTCGCACCGACGCGACGTCTGAAACCTAATACTACAAGTATTCCTGTCATCTTAAACTCTTAATCACTGTATTATATTGGAATGGTTTTACGCGTACCATGTCCGCAAAAAGTGTAATTTTAAGTGTTCTGTTTTCAACTATTCTTTATGTTTATTTGCACGAAACAGGCCTATAGGCCCTGAGCCTGCCCCAACGCCATCTGTCCGTGTTTGGTGGAACTGACCACGAACAGGCGTATCAGGGGCTTACCAGACCAAATTGTTTTTATATATATGAACATATTCTATATTATAACTATAAAAAAAATTGAAACAATTTCTCTAACCAACCATAAAGAATTAGGGGAGAACAGCACCTCTACGAGATACACGTGAAACAATCACCCTATAACTACGCCCGTCCCAAAGTTGGCAGACATATGAACACGTGAACACCTGAACTATCAAAGAGTTTTGATTTGTCAAGATCAAGAAAAAGGAAAATGCGTTGAGACATCTATGGCTAAATTTCCAAAGCTTGCCCAAATAGATGAATAGACACAGTAGGTCACATCCTTAAAAGCTATACATGCACAAATAGAACGGAAAATTATACCCCACTGTGATCATTCTCTTCCTTTTCATAACGACAGCAAATGTTTTACCCCAAATCTGATGGTTGGAAATGAGCTCAAAGCTTGTCTCAAATTTGCCGAAGACGTATTTTTGTTTATAAAGTTCGATCAAAGTACAGATGATGTAATGCGGGATTGTAAAACGATAGGAAAAGTCTCCTTCTAGAGAAGTCTTCGCTAGAGTGGACTTAGCCTCCAAAATAGTCTGCACTTTCTACGCTAGAAAAAGCTGGTTGTGTCAGGAACTGCAGCTGGTGAGCTTCTAAGAACAGGACCTATAGCTTTTAGTAAAGTGCGCTCCGAACCGCTCCGTTCAATGGACCCCGGCGAGAACGTAAATGCTATGAATTATTTCTGAAAATGTTTAATGTACCATCTTCCAATATCAAGTTAAACTCGAACACGAAACGAAAATCTGATAGATATAACATGAAACACACACATTAAACCGATGACCATACACAGAAAGCAAACAAAAATCATCACACACACACACACACACACAAAAAAAAGCATCAAATAATAATTTAAAATTGAATTAGAACAAGAACATTTGAGCCACAACGGAAAAATACGACTGACTGTTACTATTCACAAAAAAACTTTAAACGAGATCCTGTTTCTTTTGTTTTCCAAGTTCTAGACAAATTGGAGAAACAAATTACATTAATGAACTCATAAATCCACCTGATAACATTGAAGTGTCCATTGAATGAAAGCTATTTGTCACAAAAGAAAAGAACCAAGAAATGACTGAACAAATAGCTTTTAACTTTGGATATAATCAATACAAGATATCCTTAGAACAATGGTTACTACGTATTTATAGATCGATCGATCATTCGCTAAAACAGGCTGATATGCTGCACAGAAAATATATTGCTCGCTATTCAGTTAACAAAGCTTAACAGACTTTTGACGTACCATTGCAAGCTATAACTATTTAGTATAGAATAACGATAAACAGATATTAAAACAATTTATAAAACTTTGGACAATAATCATAAAACCATTATATTTCAATGAATATTATTATATAAATTATCATTTACTTTATTATTCGACAATAAGCGATCAGGATGCATGCTCAAGAAAATAATGCCTCTAATTCACAGTACACAACTAAATCATCATAAACATCATTATTAAATTACAAGAGCTATGAAACGTCGTAGACTATATAACATATTCACTAAATAAACTTTCAGAATTGAATTAAATGGAATTGCACTTAGGAACTACAGTTATTTAGCTCAGGCTAAGTAAGGGTAGGGGGACAGGAAGTGGTATATCGTCTAGGCCTAGTTGAAGGTACCACCCTGACATTAGCCTAATGTGACTGTCACTGAGGCGTGCAAAAAGCTCAGTGAGGATAGCTGGCCACTGGATTCGAAGCCAAGATCTTCTCAACGCTCTACCAATTCAGGTACGTCCGCTTGGTATACCTTTTTTTCACGAAAAAAATAATAATCACCTATAGAAAATTAGTAATAAATGCAGCTCAACAAATCTATTTTTAAAAAAATAAAACAAAAACTAGAGTCCAAGAGTAACGTCTAGTCAAAAAAAATAAAAAAAACGCATGAACCTCTCTAGCGTTTTAAAGTTTGTTAAAAATCTTATACTTGCTGACTTAGGAGTGTTCAGAATTGCGGAATGTCGAGTCGAAATTCTGCAATGGAATTCCTGAATTGACTTCAAGAGTCCAAACACCCTTACTTCTTACTTATCCTCTTTGCCCTTTAATTGCATCTTCAACGTACACAAACATTGAACAGCAAATGGCAGATTATTTTAAGTCTGAAAATTTCCGCAACTGAGCAATATACGAGTAGAAACCTATATTTTGTATTGCATACAATTATCATTTCACAATGTCATGGACTGGTTCTGTGTTGCCAAGATTTTGTTACCTTTTCGGAATTGGAATTCTTTTCAATATTTTTTCATCTCACCTAGTTTCTCCAGACATTCAGTGACTTCTCCAACAGCTCTTCAGATTCACATTTAGAAAGCCTCAAATATTTTCTCATAATTTCTTCCTCATTTTTGCTTTGTCTGTATTCATTGGTTCATTAATAAAGTATTGAGGAAAATTCAATCATCCTGTTCGAAAAGGGGTTTTTCTTTCTTTTTTTCTTTTGGTATGGGTTAGTTTTATAAACGAAAACTCAAGTGAAAAAGGGTGAAGTAACAGTCATGGGGGATCCGCGAAGGCCAGTGTTTCTGTGCTTATTTGGGAAAGGGGGCAACTTGTCTTCGGTTTTTTCTCCGTAGATACCCCTAAAACGATTGTGATCGGGATTTTTAAGTGATCAAACGAAACTTTAAAAAAAAAATCAACAATTATCGCCAAAATAGGAGCTAATAAATAAACTTCAAAGCACTCACGATTTGCATATGGAGTTATCGAAAACAAGTTTCCAAAGAACAAAACGTATACTTTCACATCTCCGAACTTTACGAATTCGTCTTTGATACAACAGTCCCAGGTGAATTAAATGCGCTGACAGTCATCGATCACACGCTGAATAATGATTTTTTTTGCTTTGGTATAGCTTCGCAAAACTACTTTTGCTTATTTCTTTTTAGACATATACTGAAAAGGCGTCATTAATCAAGCCAGAACGACAGATGTACGCAATGTCGTATATTATATCCCACAACAACGCCTGGTTCTACAGTTTCGAACCACAACCACCCAAGAAGAAAGCCTAAAAGAATTTTAGACGAGAATGTTTTCCTTACCGTCAATTAACCGTTTGAATTTCTACTGGTGTCTTTTTGTTTCATGCTGCATATTTACACTTAATGTATGTGCTCAGTTGCATTATGAAGCTTTCTTAACATCATTTTTAACTTTCCATTACAGTCCATAAGTTCCAGAAGGGAGTATGTTCACAGTACTTCAAAATTTCAAACCGACAATATGTTTTATTACATCCAGTTATTTGTTGGATGTTGATGAATAACCTATGAGGTAGCTCGACCAGTGACCAAGTCTCACCACTCACCAGAACATGAACGAGATAGTTTTCTTCCATTCCTGACAAATCTTATTTTTTTCAGAGGTATTTTCTTTTCGAACTGGACGATTGAATTATAATAAAGCGAACATGATATTGAAACATTCTTTGCATGACAAGCTGTCTGCAGACGTACCAACTGATTTTACATATGGAATTTTCCCTCACTACAGACCACAACCACAGAACTATTAACCAAGGTTTAATATCCTGAATCATTATCGACATTTTACATTTCATTAACGCAAAACTTTTATTTACTGAGTTGAGATCTTCAAGTGATTTACAAAACCATGAATCGCATCAGTATTTCTCCTTCACTGAGTAAACCACACGGAGTACATGGAAGCACTCTACGATGCTACATTCTTCAATACAAAAAGCACGGAAACCTCAAAATCTAAACTTCTGAGAAAAGGATGGGAAACACTTGAAAGCACATCGTTTTTTTGTTATTAAAAGAAAATACTAAGAACGGTTTGCTATTCCTGAAATTCTTGTGCACTTCCTCCTCTCTCACTCAAATTCAAGGTAACGTTTTTATCCTCCTATGGTCGAATACTTTCCCGGCTTTTCCACTCGGAAGATTGTTGCCAAGCCAAAACCAACCCCATCAATCAGTGTATTCATCTCTGTGCATTTCCAGTACTTTTCATGCCCCTGCACTTCACTATTACTATTATTATCCACTTTGTACAAATGAAATATATCTTGGACCAGTGTTAAGGAGACGACGCTGATCGACTAACAGTTTTCATATTTCCGCTTAAATTCATATAAACACAAGTCTTCCTGCCTTTCCATGGCCTTCTTAATGAAATCCACGATTTCGAAAGACCTATATGTATGCATAAGGTAAAAATAAAAAAGAAGAAAGGTTACGTAAAATGTTATCCTGTAGTTACATCAGATAAATACACTTGAACAACTAAAAAAATAAGCGACATTTCAAAACTAAATATTTTCCTGGACGCGCGTGGAGGAAAAGAAAGGTTTCAGAAGCTCTTCAGCGTATTTGTTTTAAAAAATTATTCCCTGAAGAACAATTTCATTACTTCATGCCTAACCGCTCTAATTTATGACTTTCCTGATTGGTAGACACTTTGTTTACGTATTTGTGGTTCAGGTCGAACAGAACAGGTGAAATGATGTGGGGAGAAAGTCAGCTAGGGCCTAGTCTGAATGTACCATTCCGGTATTAACCTGGTGTGGTTGTGGAAAACCCTGGAGAAAACGGACAAGGAAAAGCTAACTGCTGGACTCGAACCTACGACTGTCCACATGCAAAGCCCACGTTCTACCAATTAAGCTATGGCAGTTCAGTGTCTCTATTGAATCGTCAAATGATTCTTAAGATTTAGTAACCTTCAGCTAAAACTGAGAATGTGAGGAGTTGTTTTCGACGCTTACTATTTTCCTTTCTTAATTCGAAGAAGTAATTCCTAGCAATAAGCAGTTCGTACGATGAGCTGATATAAAATATGCGATGTCAATATTCAACAAATGAACATTTATCGTGAAAGAAAAAAAATATGAATTATTTTATGTTAATGAGTATGTTTATTGTGGTCTTTGGTCACGGTTACCTCTGAAAACGTGGCTATTACTTGAAAAGGTTGATAACCAATAATTTATAACTACGAACGACACGCTACCACATTAAAACTGAACGTAAATCTCATAATACTTTGTGTATGATTTCCCCATTTTCAATGTTTTACACAACTGGGTTTGAAGAATCTAGCCATATGACACCAACAGATAAACTCAATGAGATAACACATGTTTGTGCTAATACAATGCAAGCACTGAGAGACTGTAAATGCCAATATAGCATTTTTGCTAAAAGGGGAAGTGGGTTGGTAGATTTGATCACTTGCTTGTATCTTACATTTGTAACACACGAGGTTTTCCACGATTACAAACATTTATTACACAAGAACTATATGCTGGAAAAGATTTTTGCTACTTTTTTCTGCAGCTCAGGTATTTTTAAAATCTGAATAGTACGAACAGCGTTTAGACCGTGGTTTAGACGATACTCGATTATTTTGCTCTAGGCCTATATATGTTCTCTAATAACCATCGCAAAATCATCCGTTATACTAGATTTTAAAATTCGCTAATTAAGCCTTTTTAAAATAAAGACAACAAACCTGTCATATCAAGTTTTCTTTTTGTTGTTGTTTTTTACATTATACTTTGTTGTGTAGAAAATTTACGTATGAGGTACCTAGATACTTACATCGTAAATGGTCAAATACCTGTTGGTTAATGTTTATGGAAGTGATTGGAAGAGTGACACTGTTAAGAGGGAGAGGGACTTGGCTACTGCAGCCCATAAAATAAGCGTTCACTTTAACATGGATTTCAAACATTTCTACGAATATGATGTGGTTTTATGTGCTTACTTCGAAAAAAAAAATGACCCAATAGCCCCTTAAACACAATACATGGCACAGTAAAAGTAAATAACTGAAGACTCCACGACATATTTTTTTCTCTTAATAAAGGATGTTTTAGTGGCCCATGTAACAACTTTCTTATGGAACTTTCCAATACGATAATCCTGATTTTTAAACAGAAAATAGCACGCAAGGTTTTCAGTTAAGTAACTTCATAATTCCACGAAATATGTTGAAGGGACTATCGAGTCATTTTTTCGAAGGAACCATATGAAACTACGATATTCTTAGAAATGTGTGAAAACCCCATGTTAAATGGGACGCTTATTCTGCAGGCCGCCGTAGCCAATTCCCTATCCCTCTTAAGTGTGGTCCAATGTGAGTTCACATTGTGAGTTCCTTAAGTTCATGGCCTGAGTGTTAATTTGACAGAGCACTAAGATGCGTTTCTTGGCTGTTGCCGAGAAAATCGGCTTTGAAATATTCGGCGCAGGTCATACGGAGTTTTTTTATGTATTAAAATGTTTATACACAGAATCCCCTTTAATAATTTACCAACGTTATGCATATAATCATGCTTTTAAATGCCTCTTTCGCGGAGAAACTTACTTTTTTTTTTACCTTTATTATGTTTTTCGCAAACGAATTTATATTCTAAGAATGTTATTAATTTTTCATAATGTTTGCCGGGATGGTACCTTCAAATTAAGCCCTCGTCAACGCCTTTCCACATACTTTCTTTTCCTCTATTCCGGCCTGAGCCTTAGACGCCTAAATGCCATAAATAAAATCAAAATGGTATGTCAATCTCTCTGTTACGACAAACTTCGTAATATTATTCATCCAGTATGGAAATTATTCTACCTTCATCATTCCTCTCAAGGCAATGTGCTCGCCGACAGACTTGCAACGTGAGATGGGATGTCGTCGGAAATTAAAATTATATTGCTCGTACAGAACTATGAAAACTTTGATTCTGAACGAACATCAAAAAACACACCCACACAGTGTAATAATGATGGGATAATAATATCTAGCATGGCGATATGATATAGTGGAAAAAAAAATCCAAACGGATAACTGTATTCCCACGCCGCCTCCTCACGCAATTCATTTGAACTTCATTCACGACTAGAGAAGTACTGTATATATACATATTTCGAAACAAACTTAATTTCTCCCAATTCTTGTACACGTACACCATCTATAATGTTACGTATATCATCATCCGATGTTTATTGCCATGGATATCGTACTTATACGTCGCGATGTTGTTGTATATATAAAATGCGTTCCACTGGTGTATCGTGGGAATTTTTCCCATGACCTGCAAACGAATCTTATGCTGTGAAGGCCGACTAGAATGTAGATAGAATGTTCCTGCAATACGAAAATACACTGAAGGAGAAACAATAATAATAAATATAGTGTAATAAAGTGACTATAGCAACAATATGTAGTTTCCTCTTATTTTACCTACTTTTACAATTTAGTTAAGAACCAAGTTCTGGATAACTCGCATTTTTAACGTCCCTCCCCACAAATTTGGTCCTCTTCTGTCCGTCTGTAACGCAGGCTGGCGCCTAAACCAAAACAAGACGACAAAAAAATACTTCAGATTTTGATCCACCTTCACGTTTTCAGGAGTCAAATTCAGAGGTGTTGAACCTCGCCAGGTCCAACCTCAAGTTCATTTGACCTCGACCTCAAAACGCGAGGTCGAGGTTGAAGCTCGATCACGAGGTCGAGGTTGAGAGGTCGAAGTCGAAGTACGATCGCGATGCGAGGTCGAGGTTGAAGTTCCGTCGCGAGGTCGGGTCCAAATGTAAGCCTATGGTCAAACTGAAACTGGAATGAAACGTGAGCTTACTTTCTTTTGTTGAGAAAGATGCTGGCATTCTGCGCTATTCTGGAGCTATGCCTCAATTAGAATGTGGAACTGCTTTAGTAGCCTATAATAGGGTGTTGAAAACTGTTTATATATCAAGAGCTACAAATATATATAGAGCTTCAAACATCAAGTAAAGACAGAACAAGCATTGCAAATGCCCTGAACCAGTAACTTCCTGTGTAAGTTGTTCTAAATTCCTTCTAGAAAAATTGAAAGTGAGACAATCTCTACATTTACACAAATTAAAAAGTTTACTCAGCTTTCGCACATTTCTTGTAAGCTAATTCTCCTTAAGGTTAATGTAAAGCAACGATCTCCAGGGAAAGATGGTAGCACTACCTCCGTATATGTCTAATGTATTTTTATCATTGCACGAAATTTCAAATGCTGCTCCTATAAATTGAAGACTAGAGTAGAGAGTTCTAACTTTCAGGATAGAATGTTCATAACCAATTCATGAGTTAGATCAGTGCCGATTTTCTATTTTACTTTTTCTTCATTGCTGAAATCACTTGATTGTTGTTGCGAATATCAAAACCTATAACAATGAAGCTCTTTCAACAATGAATAAAAAGGAAAATTAAAAATCAGCATGGATCGAACTCATTAATTGGTTATGAACTTTGTTCACTAAAGTTTGAACTCACCACACTTGAATTGCAGGAGCAGCACTGAAATTTCGTGCAACGATAAAAATACATTAGACATATACGGAGGTAGTGCTGCCACCTTTTCTTGGAGATCGTTGCTTTACATTATTTAATTCTTACACAGCTCTACACCCAGTACGTGCTGAATTATTGGAGATGAATGAAATTACCGACAATCTAATGAAGAACTATAGAACATTCAAACCCTAGGATTTTGTTAAACTTAAAACGTACAGTACTTAACGTGCATTCCAAAGAAACTTAAACTGGGCCCATCTTTTCTATTCGAAATAATAAAGCTGATTCCCTTTCGATGCATTTTTTGTATGGCTCTGCTTTCTAAAATATAATTCAATTCTGCATGTTTCACTTGTTTTTTCAAAGCATATTGTTATGTCAATTACAATAATATCTAACAACTAAATATATCATATTTCTCTTGCTCTTCCACTTATTTACATTGGAGAATAACGGAGAATTCCGTTAGGTGAATATTCATGTTGTAAGTGAATAAATCAAACTGTCTTACATAAAAAATGTACTTGCACTTACAACAGAAATAAATCCGAACGAATGCAGAACGTATTGGAAGTAGCTACGGATGTTTGACCTTTACTGCATCCTCAATGGGAACAAAAATAAAATTAATATCTTTGAACAATGCGCACTAAATAAGCCTTATCTTTTACAACGCTTTCACCACTGAAATGCGAATACCAAAGAAGTGGCAACGACTTCCCTTTGACGTTTCCATATTACATTAAAAATCCTGTTCTCTCAGGCGGTTGCATGTACACAACACAATGATTCAGTTCATCTGAGGTTTCTCAAAATGTTAATAGGAAAATTGTTGTGTACATATCTCTCTAGAAATTAAACAAGAATACGAATAACGGTTAAGAACCCAAGTAATAATTAGAAATTAGATTCAAGTTAGTCAGATCTCACTGGTATTGACATAGTTACAGACACGAAAAACAGAAATGAAAGTGGTCACCTAAATAAAAGTATAGGGGCTGTTAGAAAGAGTTCTTTCAACATTCAGATTCTGTTATAACTTTCGAAACCTAAATAATATTGTGCAATTCTTTACATTAGAATATTTTTTTTTTTAAATGTGTGGAAGATTTCAAATAAAACCCCGTTTTAAGATAAAAACTGGGGTTTGGGCAATAAACCAAGTTTGACCCAGAAACTAGGTTCCGAACAGAAAAAGAAGTTTCATCAAACCAAAAGAACGAAAAGAATTTTGAAAAACTGGTTTCATAATTAAATAAAACGGAACTTGAAATAAAATACAAAATTTTTGAAGTCGAAAATCACAACCCATCGTTTTTCGTGCCCATCCGCAGTGGAACCACAGCAAGAATTTACCATCTTTTTTATTAGCTCCCAACTGTAAAACTTCCGAAATTTGCAACATAAAAATGTGCATACTGTTCCACTATTTCAACATTACTAATAACGAACCATGTTACCTAATATAGTGTTAATCCACCACACTAGAGTATGATGCCGTATTACGGCTAAAAGTTCCTAACTTGGTACACCCACCCCATTTCATGGTAGTCCAATGCGCAGATACTGAGTACGAATGAACGAACAAATGTGGGGAGAGGAATGGCAAACCAAAAGTGGAACTTGAGCATAGCATGTAGAAATGCAGGTCAGTTGGTTATCGATTGCATTGCACACTCCTTTTGTTTGATATTCAGTTTCACTTCTCGTACCAACTTACTTTGTCTTGTGACGCAATACGGCTTGAAATTACAGAGATTATATATACGCTTGCACCTGCCAAGTATTTAATGAAACAAAGTTCCTAAATTTTGCCACTGTTTTCTTCCCAGTTTCGAGCTGTTTATCAAAGGATCCACACAACTGAAAACCATCCCCTTCAACTAAGAATTCGAATCCTTTTGTTGTCCATGAATGTGAAATTTAAATGTTCACTTTCAAACTTACGTCAATATTCTCATAAACTACTGTATACAATCACAACTGACTGTAATCAAATTATGTTGTAAATAAATAAATAAATATCAAAATTAATTCATTTATACTTAAAAACAAAAACATAATTTATTTGCCAATAATAAACAGCTTAATACTTTATAGAAAGATGGTGAACAATAGTAATAAGGCAATTATTTCACTGCAACAGCCACAAGGCAATACGTGAACATCAGTTCGGTGAGCTCTTGTCGTCGCCAACCCTTAGCAAATATTAGATAACATTTTATACAATGGTAACTACTACCCTATACTGCTTTTGTTATACCGGTGCTATATCGATGGGTGGTGAAGGCTTATTGAACGCATTGGCTCGGAGCCAGTTTTTTAACAGAGCTTCAACTCTACAGCTATTGGTATTGGAAATAAATCGCCTTGAAATGCAGTTTTGGAAGTGGGGACTATGAATGATAGGGCGCATGTTAGTGTGAACTTTTTTTCTTGTTTCGATATGAGGATTCATCTCCCGAAGTTTGTACCAGAGGTCCTGAAACACCCTATATATTTCAGCTCTTATCGCACTAGATAGCGATGGTCTTGTTTTTTCCTACTGTTAAAATTGAAAGAAATATTGGAGAGTATATTTACAGACAATTCTAATGTCGATGCTTGGAAAAAAAAAAATCGTTACATTTTTCTTGCCATTGTCACTTTCTCCTCGTACTGTGTTTTCTATCTACTTGTTCTGAAGGTTAAATATATGCACTGAAAATCAGATTGAGTTGATAGAACCTTTACTTTTTTTAGGTTGGAACATATCACTGAGTACCAATAATACGTAATTAAATTAAACTGAACTTTATTTTTGCCCTTCAGGCATCTAAGGCCCAGGCCGGCATAGAGAAGGAGAAAGAATCCGGGAAGTTGAAGTTACCACCCCAGCATTTCCCTCGTGTGGCTGAGGAAAAACACTGTAAAAACCTCAGTCAGAATGGTTAGCCGGTGGGATTCAACCCACAACCTCCCAAATGCTAAGCCAACGCTCTACCACTGAGCCATGGCCTCTCGGTGAGTAATTTAAAGGATATATATAGACAGAGTGTACAGCCAGTGTATAGCGAAAGGGAAAAAGTTCATCAATTATTTCAGAATCCTTGCTGTCGACAACTCAACACAAGGATTTTTTTCACGGACAATGTCGCGGAGCCCCGGCTGATCCTTCACGGAGCCCCAGGGCTCCGCGGAGCACTCTTTGAGAACTACTGATTTAGGCCATAGATGACGCCAATGGATAACCACCACCACAGTTTCATCCTGCCTAGGAACTTTCGGTTATAAACCTGCCTCCATAATTAGAATAATAAATTAGAGCATTCATAAATAAAATGTGACAATTTGTTCCCGACTTGTTGGTACAATTTTTCGTTTCATAAGTACTTCCAAAATAATACCATATGAAGTTCTTATCGTCCATATACTATCATTGTACGAGAATGTCATGTGTATTTTGTGTGTGTGAATACTCTTTTGTAGCCTATCATCATCTCGCGTCCACTGACTAGTAATTACACTTTCGTTTGCATTTGTTATTCCCTGCATGCGTTAGCAAGTCCCGTTAAGCAAAACTTGTTTTTGCCTTTGTACCTAACTGTTCTACGAATCCCGCTCTCTCGTGATGCAAACGACGAACAGAACAGCAGGAGGATGAGAATCCAATTATCATCACTCTGCAGAAGACATGAATGGTGAGAGAAAGTTACTACAATCAAGTCTTCTTATATTTATATTTTTTTTATATCTTCGTCTGGCAAATTCAAGATTCGCGTGATGATGTACTGTTTTGTTTTGACGTAATTACACTTCAAACTTAAACAGGACTGAAACTGTCACGCGACTGCATACATTTTCACTTCTTATGTCCCATTGCTTGTTTTCGGTAAGTTTCGCTAATGAAAAACACCTGTTACTAATCTTCAGCAAACTGGTATTTCAAATGGACGATGCTACGATCATTGAACTGAGAAAGTTCACCATCCAACTGCAATGCAAACTATATTCTCACCTACTATGAAGAGTAAGAAAGGAAATATTCTGGTAAAGTTCCACTAAATGTCTTTATGTTCTAAGTTGATTTATCAGATTTTAATTGGAGAGAAACCGGGAGAACAACATACGTATTTCGCTTCAATCAGTTCCACACCTGACCGCTCAACTTCTAGTCAGTGCTACGTTGAGGCCTACTCTCATTTTGCGTATTTTCATTGCAAAATCACACTTGGCCTCGTTGACTAGAAGTTTAGCCATTCAATGTGGTGACAGCACAAAAGGTTTTGTTTTGAAGATATTTTTTAAACAAAATTTCTGAGAGCTTCTACAACTGAGCTAAAAGTTTAAACAAATACGTCTTGCCTAGATAGCTCTGAGCCCAGGTATAAAAGGCAAGGTAACTTTATTATCCAGTTGTAATATGTTAGCAAACAGAGATATCATAATATATTGATTTAAATATGCTAAATGAGTCACGGAGTTTGAGTTAAGTCATCACGGAAGTACCAATTCCGAGTTATCCTGTTCCGTCATAGTTGTGATTAAGGTTGCCTAACCTTACGAAAAATCATTTTTAAGACAATCTTACTTGAAAAGATATTGTTAATTAATTGCTTTTTAACTACTGTAATTCTTTAACCTAGAACTTCAGATATGAATTACAAAAAAAAAAAGTCCTCGTCCATCATGCAGAGACGAACGCTGCTGACGTTCACTTCATGTTGAACCTTCATCAAAAGCTCATTTCTCCCAGAGTTCCCACATGAACAAGAAAATTGGCGGAATTAAAAATAAAACCTGGAAGTTTGTTTAAAATGATCTGCGGGAAAAGGACCAAAAAAATACACAGCCTCTTCTGGCGAGTGTCTCAACTATTACATAGGTAAATGACACAAACATCCTTCCATCCCCATATGCAATCAAAACCACATAGCTACCGTGCAATGCAGTTGTATAACCTGATAGGACTTGTTAGGTAGACCAGCGTTTCTCAACCTTTTTCATGCCGCGACCCCCTTTTACCATGTCTTTTGGTCGGTGATCCCCAAAAGTACTTTTCTTGTTTGTATTAAGCAGTTTCGTTTCACTTTGTGTGTGCTGAAACCTTCAGGGGATTATTTAATGTACACACACACACACACACACGCCCCCTTGCACACACCTCGCGACCCCCACGTTGAGAAACTGCCACAGACGAATACCATCAGTGCTTAAAATACAACCTCATGGTCAAAAGTTTTGGGACTATATATAGTAGTACAGCAGATACGTGAAAGGATTGTGCCTTTAATGATAGAATCATGAGACTTACAGCATGGATAGTGCATATTACGATATAGGTCCATCTGCTAAGGATTTTACGATATAGGTCCATCTCAGATTTATCCGGAACCGGCCATCATTTTGAAAAAAATTGCACAAAAAAAAATGCTTTTTTGCATTTATCTCACAAATGGTGGCCCGTACATAAATTTTGCAAGAGTACAAAATGAAAGATTATATTCTTTTCTTTCTGAGTCATTTTATTACTATTTTTCACCTAGAACGAACGGTTAC
>JAGDQP010043578.1:0-16174 GCA_022664845.1 Lepisma saccharinum | reverse complement strand
CATTATTGGCTTGCCAGATACAGGCTGAAATAGAAAACCAGGTGCGCATGGGATGGTGGCCATTTTGAGGATGAAGTTCACATGGGACATTTTGGGACTTTTGAGGTTTCATTCTATTTGACACGAAGAGCAAATCCTGAAAAATTCAGCCTTTTTAGAATTTTTTAAGCTCGTCGACTTATTTGGGTCTTTGTTTACTGGGCTATTAGCTCTACATAAAGTTCATTATTCTTATACGATTTTTACATGTAGTATTTGTTGCTCTGAGCTCCTATTAAGTTATTCTCAAATTCCGTTTAAATATCACAACTTTCCGTATCTTAATTTAACGAAGCTAGATACGGGTTTTCTAAAATATATTTTAGTTTCACTTTCTACATTTGTTCCTCTTATGCTGTAATTTAAAATTATTTTAACACCCTTCACTCATATCTCATTTATCGTGAATACGCACGTCAGCTTATCCGAAAACTGCTGAATCCTTCCGAGGATCAAAGAAACTGCAACTGGCCTATCCACGAAACCAAGTCCACTCCCAGTCTTCTCGCTCAGTATCATGCCAATATTTCAGGTACACCAAAACTCTTGAAACAACGCATTTCATTCTGGCAACGTCACCTGAGGTTGAAAGAGTTTTTCCTTCATGCCCCAAAATAATTTACCGCAGACCTGAGTCTTGATAGGATCCTGACCAAAACGGACACAAACATCCCTTTTCTTCAAAGCTGCTAAATGTAATAAACCCCGCTGCAGAATCTAACCTATTTTTAATCCCAGTCCGACTTTCAAGATTCCCGTCACTCACAAGACGTACTCTTTCCGACACTTCGGAAGTTGTATTATCTCCAACGTCATCAACCTCCAATGCAGTGTTCGATTTGCCAGGGCGGATGCCGGGGATTTTCCCTGGTGCGTGAGGATCTCATCCCCGGTTGTTGATCCCGAATATCACCTCAACCAGGGATAAAATCTTTGCATTTCTACTCAAACAGTCAGTATATTAAAACTTATCATCAACCCAGACGCTTAGGATCCCAACCTTCGTAATTCATAACAAATCGAACACTGCTCCCATGACGTAAATTACATTGTGCTTTCTACGTTGGAGAAATCCAAACACCGTGTGCGTGAGTTTCTTTGGGGTTCGCCCGTTTCCTCTCAATTTCTTCACCAATTCATTCATCATCATCTATCCGGCCTGGACCAAAGCTGCCTAAAGGCCTTAAAAATAAAATTAAAAATGAACAACCATTGTCACTCCTCCAAATCAGGATTACTTCATCTCCCCATACCAGAATACACTTCACATCACAACGATACTTTTGAAGAAACCTTCCTTAATCAAATTCTCAATTTTTGATTAACTTGCCGCTGTTAGGAAGGGATGGAAACAGATGTGTATCTCTATCTTCTCTGCCAACAATTAACTTAGTCTTAATTCTCTGTAATCCCAGTTGTTGTTGTCTGGTGTTTACATCATATGATTCCTCTAACTACTTCCCATATTTATCATTTATATTTTTCATTATTTGCTATATTCTTAATCTTCATTATTATTCCCTCATCTGTTTCTTTACCCTCATTATTTCTTCAGGAAGCCTCTTCCGAATCCAGTTACCTACCTTCCCCGCCTCCTTCATCTTTAGTGTTGTTTCCAGCCACTCTAGTAATACTCCTGCCTCAGTGAGCTGACCTGTCTCCTACTTAGGCTTCAGCTGATAACATGGCCGCTAATTATCAACACTAACTTTTTCTTTCATTTCTATTCTATGACCAAGCTTTTGGCGAAACGTTGCCAGCCTTTTTGTATGTATCAACCAATTTCCATTTAAGTTTTTCTCTTGAAAAATGAACAATGCAGTGTTGCTAGTGCTTAAATTAAAAATAAACAGTTAGCGAGCCCATGAAGAGTAAAATATTGCAAAGTTCTATGCTAAATTCAATCCAAACAATTTCGAATATTTTTAGCAGACTATTAGTATCAGACCCCGTGGTCCAGTGGCTAGGGTCACGGACTTTGAATTAGTAACAAGAAGCAGTAGAAGAACGTCATTCAAGATAAGGTGTTCGGAAAAATCGGAAGGTCTGGCAACCCTTTGACAGAGAAACAAAGATAAATGGAATGAGTGAACGGCATAAAAAAAAAATTCTTGACAGAAAGAGATATATGGTTATTGCGTATAACGCCCTGTACGACTGTGCAACGCAGCTTAAAATTATAATCAATACGAATCCGTAGCCCGTAGCTACGGATGACTGTGAAAGGGGTCTTATACTAGCATTTGTTCAGAGAGTTGTGTGACATCGTATTTTGGCTCTCCAATCGACATAAAATCATTATGCGCATAGCTTAGTAAGCTATTCATGCCACTTCATCTATTTATTAGTATTTCTTTTCTTTTTCTTCACAATTTCAGAAGAGTTCGGTATTTCAGTTGTACGATATCGTTTCGTGTATTTATACTGTTCGATGTTTCGGTATAGTTTGGTATTTGCTATATCAATATTTCCGTATATCGATATTTCGGTATTTGAAAATATCGATAGCGAATACGATATATCGACATTTTTGACAGGCCTAACATTTTTACATGTTAAGCCATTATGAAATGTACATACAATAGCAATAGTTAATACGCAGCATAATTTCCTGAGCAATCATCACTTTAGGCTAATGTTTGTATTAATGTACATTTCTTATTAAATATTTTCCGTTCAGCTGTACCTGTTGTTTTTAAACACTATTCTAAACATTTACTGATGTGAAATACATGTATCATAACAACGGTGGCTAGGTAACATAATATCCTTAGCAACCATCACTATTTCGACCATTCTTTCTTAAGCAATACTTGTTTATTAAACGATGACACTAAATATTATTTATTTCATTTACAGGTAATTGTAGTGTATAGAGCTTATTCATGAAGAGTCAAAATGGTAACTGACTGGTCGAAATGTATCCTTTGTTAACTAAACAGTAAAGAACCACTTACGTTCCCCACTGATACAGGTTATAAAACAAAAGCAGAGAACATTATTCAGCTTAATGAGCACTCCATGTCAATCCAAGTAGACGCGACGCAACTGGACCATGGAAACGCTATCGAGTGCACGTTCAAGGAACAGAAAGCTAAGAAACAGACATAAATGATATTACCTGAAATCTGGTACAAGTAAAATGCGTCGTGCCAAGAAAAGGATGAGCAAATCTATTGAAGAAGAAGCAACAACATTCACAGGTAGCACTGCGAGTGGTGCATAATTACCAACATGCCTGTCGACAATTAAAATCTGTTTCGCAAGAATAGTAAAATTTGCTCTTAGAACGCCTACCTTGTATGTCAGACACGTCACAAATCAAGAAGAGGTCTTCTGAAACCCTTCGTTCTTCTTTCAAACATTGCATGAGCCAATCCTTTGAGACGACAGGTATATTCCACTTAATCGCAGCGTTATATTTCTGTCCTGAGGGTTCAGGACAAATTAAATGTGTTGAAGCAAGTATTTCTCTTTTAGGATTGTCCTTTTTAGCGAAGACCTCCTGTGCTCTACAAATATTCACAAAAAGTACATAAATTACACTGAACAATAGTGTAGAATAGAATGTTTCTACACACTAGAGTTTATCCTAAGCTGTTTTCTTTGTTGAATTCAACGGTGAAATCACTTTCCCCCCACGACCCTCTATTTTTAAGAAACTATTATTTTCTTCTTAAATTTTGCAAGTGTACACTGTGAAATATCAAGTAACCTCTGAACATTAAAAAGAAAAGAAAATACCAAAATAATAAAAATAATAATAGCAGACCCAATTTATCTTTAATAAGACTAGGTTCTTCTAGAACCATCGTGACCTATAAAAACTGAAGAACAATAATCCATTAAGATACAGCCCAAATGGAGAAACGTAACCAATGGAGATAAAGCAAATCAGTACGCCTGTAGTTAGTACTGTTTGACATTAATCAGTAAACAACTCTGACACAAGGCTTTCCTACAAATACATAAATTTGCATAGATGGAACGAAAGAATAAAGCGGGTTCAAAACGTAAGCAAAAAGATGATGATGAAATTTAAACAGATACGAAGCAAACTTGACAGCGATGGATGCTACACAGACAGGCAGAGAAGAAAGATTACATATAGGGGGTAGGGGGGGGGGGGGTAGGAAATTTAAGGAAGAAGACCTTGCATTAGGATGTTGAAATTAAAACTATCTTGTTTATACTGCATTAGAACTGCATGGTTTATGATTTTGAACTGCATTAGATACTTATAAAATTCTGTACAAATTTGGTAGTCACATTAAATACTAAGAAGTTCCACTCCAACAAGAGAGTTTCGATATATTCTAGTATAAAGCAGGCACTGGCCGAAGGATCAACACACATGCTATCTGCACTCATATACCCGGGAGCTCAGAACTATTCTATTCAATTAACTTCTACAGAATTTAAGTTCATCTTAGCAAACGCAGAAGGTACCGGAGGGCATATCTGCCATGTCAGCTCAGTTAACTGAATATAAAAATAAACACAATTAATTATTAAAACTACTTCTACTTCATTACTAACGTAAACTGGAAAGATTTTGAACTGAAACTGTATTAAGAATTCAAAAATACGAAGAACGGTCAACACCAAACATCTTATGAACGAAGAAAAATTGAATTGTTCCACTTTCAAACGTGCAAAACCAATATCTCTTTATACTTTTAACGATGGTAATACACCACATTACTATCACTCGGTTTCCCAAAACATCTTAAAAACTGTCTCTGGTGAGAGAGACACACATATATATATATATATGGAAAAGGTAAATTTAAGACAAATGAAGGAGAAAAAAGGATAATACTTACAGCATACTTTCGCACTAGATCATACATTTTCACATGTACACATAAAAAAAGGTCACTATATTTCGTGTATTCACAATTTTTCAAGTATAGAGGAAGAGAGCGAAATTCACGTGTTCACAAAGTACAAGTTTGAAGAGACAGTGGCGACACGTAGCGGACAAAACTTCAAAAAAGGAGAACAACAGACTGCTGTAGCGCGTAGATTTCCGGAACTTGAAATAATAATAACTGTATAGCGTGTAAGTACAAGGTGGGATCGTGGATGGAAATGTGTAAAAAATGCAGAGGAAAAGGGGAGCTTGAGTTATTGAAGGTTAAGGCCAGGTTTTATTTTCGCTCTCAAACCATGAATAAAGGCATTCTCCCACAGACGGCGTGTTGAGGTGCTGGTCGTAGGGGGTAAAATGTGGATTATGACAACCAGGAAAGATAGATCAAAATTGGTATTGTGGGACTCGGTGTGCAAGGAAACTGGGGTATCCGGTTTGTTGATAGTACAGAAGTGACGATGGTTATTAATTCGAATGTTAAGAGCATAACTTGTTTCCCCCCACATAAAAGACATCACAGAACTTTTAATATGCCATTAGGGGTGTGGCATGTACCCTTGGGATTGAGGGTGTACCGACCATTAGAAGTATTGATAGTGATTGTGGGAAAAGGAATGAAAATGGAACAGACCTTACATCTGGGTCTCTGGCATGTCTGGGCGCCGGTTTGGGGTAGTGGCAAGGAGGGATTCGTAATGACCGGACCAAGATGTTTCTAAGATTAGGTGGATGTTGAAAAACTAATCTAGGTTTGGTGGGGAATATTGATCTCGTGTCTGGGTCAGATTGGAGAATGTGGAAATTATAGTGTAGGATTTGTTTTGACCTTGGTTAGCTTAGGATGGAACTGGGAGATTAGAGTGGGTTGAGTGTGTGAGGTTACACGGCGGATTTATTTGGTTACAAGGTTAGAAGGATAGCCTCGGTTGACTAAAGTCTCCTGGAGGCGTTGGTTGTAAGTTTCAGCAGCAGAGGTGGTGGAGTTCAGGCGTTGTCCTCTAAGGGCAAGGGAGAAAGGAATCGCTTTCTTGGTGTGGTAAGGATGGGAACTTGAGTTGTGTAAGTACTGCATATGGTTAGTGGGTTTTATGTGAACGGAAGTGGTCAGAGTGTTGTTTTCTAAGGTGATGTCCACGTAAATGAATGCGACTCTTTTGCCAGAAATGGACTGGATGAACTGAACAACACGGAATTGGTTTAGTTGTTCTAGGAATGTCTTGAGACTGGTTTCACCATGAGTCCATAGCATCATTATATTGTCCAAGAATCTTACCCAGAGTAGAGGGGTCAAAGGTTGAGTTTACAGCAAATCATGTTCGAGTTTGCCCATAAACAGATTAGCATACGAAGGTGCCACTCTTGTACCCATGGCTGAGCTTCGGATCTGAAGGTAGTGTTTGTCGTCAAAGGTGAAGTTGTTACATGTGAGAACTAGGTTGGCCAGGTTAAGAAGAAAAGCAGGCTATGATGTTTGAGTCTCTGGTTCAGGAAGAATTCCATAGCTGCTAGGCCATGGGTAGGAGGAATGTTGGTATATAAGGAAGTAACATCTATGGTACAAAGCAGTACGTCAGAAGGAAGAGGCTGTAATTTACGGATGATTTCTAAGAAGTACGTGATATGTGTCGCGTATGTAGGCAAGCAGCGCTTGAACAAGTGGTTGAAGGCAGGAGTCAACGAGAGCGTAAATGCGTTCAGTAGGATATTATAGCTGGCTACAATGGATCTGCCTGGGTTACCTGGTTTGTGGATCTTCGGTAAAAGGTTGGGGTACGTGGACTATCCAGGATTAGGTACTTTATGGACATTTCAGATATGCCCTCACGAGGACCATTAGCGGTAATGAAATCGGAAATTTTCTGTTTGTGTGTGTAGGTTAGGTCTGTGGTGGTGGGCTTGTAGGTGTTGGGATCGGATAGTTGGCGGCAAGCTTCCTGGAGGTAGTCAGACTTGTCTAAGACTACTGTACTGGATCCCTTGTCCGCAGGGAGGACCATTATGTCATGGTTCTCGCGTAGCTCTACAAGGGCTTTGCGTTGGTTATGAGTTGGGTTAGGCTGGTTGGCCATCTGATGTGAGAACTCAGTATTGGTGCTGGCAGAGATAATGGAGGAGGTGTAACGTTCTAGGGGATGGTTGCTAGGAAGTGAAGGTGGATCCATGTTTGAGAGACGGCGGAAACGTTCAAGGCTAGTATGGAGCTTATTGGAAGGTGTTCCTGGAATAAGTAGATTTTGGCTCAAAAAATAGCGTCATCTTAGTCTGCGGGCAAACGAAAGGAAATCTTTTAACAAACAGGAAGTGGTTGTACGGCTTGGAAGGGGAAAAAGGAAGTCCTTTAGAGAGGAGCTTCAGATTAAGTAAGGTTGTGGCTGGATAGGTTTACGATGGAGGTAGCAGT
This sequence comes from Lepisma saccharinum, assembly GCA_022664845.1. NCBI lineage: Eukaryota > Metazoa > Arthropoda > Insecta > Zygentoma > Lepismatidae > Lepisma > Lepisma saccharinum. Next base: position 8,858 of record JAGDQP010043578.1, on the reverse strand, counting down.
GGAATTTCCCGGGCAGTCCGGTATTTCTGAGGACTGGGTAGTGAGTGCAGATTGTTTACTATTACCTATTGGTTGAGTTATGGGAGTAGGTAATAATGGCTCTGCAAGTATGGGAACTTGGTGCTTTTTGTGTGGGAGAGCAAGAAGCAGGGTACATCCGGTTTGAAAAGCACGGCGACAGAGGAAGGATAACTTGTTCAGGTGTTTCTGGTTCATGGAGGATTGTAGATACCGGGCCTGGGTCCAAACGGTGCAAATTCTATTATGCCAATCATGGGAGGTCAAGAAGATTTTTGTGAGAGACTGGAGTTGGTAAACAAGTTACTTGCACGCTCCAAGTGTAGGGAATACATATTAAGTGTTATTTCAACTGAAAAAGATCTGTAAAGCGGTATGAGAAACGGGAGAGAGCGAGATTTTGAAAGTCAGTCCTCTACGAATAAGGCCTAAATTCAAGCACGAGCGCAAAAAGCTAGCATGAGCAAATGATTTGGTATAGTTAGCAATACACAAACGTAGACGAGAGAAAAGGATTGATGCGGAATTACATTGAGTCATTTCCAACACAGGGATAATATAACTAGTACAAAGGAAGCCGGGAGGGCAAAAGCCAGAACGGCAATTTAAGGAAAAACTAAGGATAATAAGAATGGGAGTACTTATACGTGATAGTTCACGTAGTAGTTCTAGTAAAAGTCACTTCAACACACTTAAACATTAAAGTTAAACAAATAAAGATGTTCTTGCTAATGTTGAAACGCATGTTCAGCATTAGGCTAGGAGAATAAACCACAGACACACACAAGAATTAGGAGACAGTGGCGCCACGCAGCGGACAATGCAATCTCAAAACACTATACTACCGTATTACGTGTAAGTTTCCCAAAGCATTTTCACATGATAGGAGAGAAAATGGACGGAAGGGACTGGTGCTAAGGAGTCGCCATGTTACCAACTAATGTTGGGTAACAGCGTGGCCAGGTTAAGGAGCATGAAAAATTACTAGAAGGGTCGGAGAAAACTAAAAATTGAGAAAAAAGTGCGCAGGTTACTTGGAGTATAATAAAAATAATAATGAAAAAGATCAAGAGGAAAAAGCAGAATAAGAAAAAATTATATTGGAAAATAAAAAAAATTAAAATAGAGATGAACGAAGAAGAGAATGGAAGAGGAAACAAACCTCGCTGCAGGTTGTTCCTTGGTGGAAACGATAGAGATATACGTCTGCTCCCATCTTTTTTCTAACAGTAGCAGGTGAGTCAGGGTTCAGAGTTTTCCCGATGCTGACTCCAAAGGTTTCGTTAAAGGTGCAGTCGTGAATGAAGTGTGTTCATGTAAGGGAGGTGCGGAAGTTGATTTGGAGGAGTACCGATTGTTATTGATATGGATTGTTAGAGGTTATTGCGTTTCTCAAATGTAGAAGGCGGCACATAGGTTAGAGAGTGGGAGGTAAATATGCAACTGCCGGAGTGTTGGAAAGAGTACGGGACTGACGGGATGTTCGAACGTCAAAAAACTGGTATCAAAAATAGGACAAGTTCTGCAGCGAAGTTTATTGCATTTGTCAGGTTTGGGGGAAGGCGGCGGAATAGATCCAGTTCTGGTGGTTCTCGTTGAGATTCGGGGATCTGCGATAGACTATTCTGGGGCAAGACGGGAAAACTGTTTCAGGTGAAGAACTCAGTATGCGGTGCGCCCTTTGAGGAGTTTTTTAGAGGGTTTGAAGGCTGGAATGGTACTGAGCAAGAAGATTGGGAGCGGAAGTGGTTTCGCAAGGAGGTCGGTTGGAGTTAGGGTGAGGCACGGTCCAGTTGTTTACGGATGAGGTGTTTGGGATATCCACGGTTAGTGAGAGCTGTGGAGTGGGTACCGAAATAGTTACCAAGTAGGTTATCAGAGGAACAGATGCGGGAGCCCCGGACAGCAAGAGCGTATGGTATGGTAAGGATGAGAGCTGTTGAAATGGAGAGACTGCATACTGTTGGTAGGTTTGATGTTAAAGCCTGTCTCAAGTCGATTGTTTTTGATCCAGACATCCACATTAAGGAAAATTACATGTTTCCGCGAGACGGTACAGGTGAATTTGACGGGAAAGGTGCAGTAGAGGTTTCCCAGAAATGTTTCCAGACTCTTGTCCGTGGGTCCAAATGAAGAAAATATCGTCGTTATAGCGAAGCCAGGTGAAAGGTTTAAGAGGTGTGGGGTTGAGGTATCGGGTCTACAGGCGTCCCACGAAAAGGTTGCAGTAGGAAGGGGCCATGCGAGTGCCCATGGCTGTTCCTTTGATTTACAGGAAAGTGTGGTTCTTAAAGGTGAAGTTGTTCATGGTGAGGACAAACTGGGCCAGATGAAGCAGAAATGGTGTACTGGGTTTAAAAGGATTGGAGCATGTCGAGAAAGTGTTCAAGGGCAGCGAGGCCATGGGTGTGGGGAATGTTGGTATAGTGTGATGTCACGTCGACTGTAACGAAGAAGGTGTCAGGTGAGAGAGGATAAGAGATAGAATGGATTCTTCCAGTAGGAGAGTCAATACTGGAAACTATGGATCTGCCGGGTTTACCAGGTTTATGGATTTTGGGAAGTAGGTAAAATTTAGGAATTGTGGGATTGTCAGGACGGAGTGTAATTATATATATATATATATAATAATATAATAAATCACAGCCATATTCAATCCACTACTGGATGAGGCCTCTCCCCGAAGGGAGGAGTTGGTCTACTGCTCCCACGCTGACCAGACGGATTGGGAGAGGAGAGCCGAAGCTCTCACTGTGATCACCACTGTATTTTATTCACAGCAGCTCCCCAATTGTCCTCACGATGCTGGGTCAACACCGAAATTATTGAGCCCCACCGGGAATCGAACCCGGAACCGCTCGCACTGAAGTCGAGCGCGCTACCGACTAGGCTACGCAGGAGCTCATATATATATATAATATCACAAGCGAAGATACGGAGCAAGCAAAGCAAGCAGTGCTTGCCAACGGAATTTTAAGGTAACTTTATTTAACGAACAGTTTTCTTGTAAAAAACCGCACGCTTTCTTTTGCTGCTTTCAATGCTATGAAAACTTTCGCTAAATTTAGTGTACACCAATTTTGCAGCTAAACTGAGCGGTTCCCAAAGCAAGCAACTAGAATCTCAGCATTTTCCGTCCCTCCAAACCCATGTCTAAAATTTTATGGCCAAGGAAGGGGAGGAAGGAGATAGTCACGATGTATAAAGGACAGAAAAAGCTGTGGATGGGATAGCTTCTGACCAAAATGTCTGGAAACACGAAAGCTGTTGAACTTAATTCTTTAACTGTATCTGTTACAGTGCTGTCAGTTGGCGGGATTTTGCAAGGTCTAACAAGATATTTCATATTAAAACGGGAATTCAAGCACCATGTCAACTTACAACGCAAAGTGATTGCTCTTTCAGTTTTGTTTATACATTTTATCGTCGCGTTGAAGGCAGAAGGGAAGTGAACTATTTTTAATATAACGTGCGCCCGTCTGCCTTGAAAGCAACGGTCACACGTGTATGTAACTCTGTATGTGGAGGTTATGCAACCCCAGAATTTCTATGGATTTTTATTGTTACGAGTTTGGCGGGATTTTATAGAGCTCAGCGGGAATTCAGTATTAGAAAAACTTACAGCACTGATTATAAAGTACATCGCAAGCAAGTAGCTAGAAGAAGTTTGTTTGTTCGATGTAGTGGGAATGAAGTGCAGTGATTTTGTGTGTACTAGTTTTCCTATTTATCTGCAAAAAAAATGGTTTTCAAACACAATGTGAGTAGCAGTGAACGTGTATGCGGGGTGGAGGGTGGCTGTGTTTTGGAAGAATTACAAAAACAATTATTCGGCAACAGAAACGTAAGGGAAAGATTTGAAATTGTAAATAATGGGTGACCAATGCCCAGTATGGGTGGCCTACAAACCAAGATCACAAACAAGGATTTGTGTGTTATTTTCAGCCAAACTTGTATGACAAATTTATTTGGCCTACAGGATGTGAAAAAAGCAATAAATTATACTGCTGGCCTTGTATTTTGTTTTGTGTGGATAGATCCAAGTCCGTCTGGTCCAGTAACGGTTACTGTGAAGACACGATAAGTCTGAATCGCATATTCGTGCATTTTTGACGCTGAAAGAGTTTGGCAGCTCTCGCATAGATTTTGCTGTAGATCACCAAAGACAGATCAATGCAGAAAGGCATAACGAAGTCGTAAAAAATAATCGCGAAATTTTGAAGCGGCTTGTCAGTGTCACGTGTTTTCTCGGAACACATGAGCTAGGACGAAAGTGGCAATTCAGCAAATCGGGGTAATTATATTGATTTAGTGAACTTAATTGCCGAATACGATAGCTTACTAGCCAATCATTTGGAGAACTCTACGTTATTTTCGGTATTATCAAGTGATATACAAAATGATTTAATTCAAAGCACGCAAAATGTTATTAGAGATACTATTAAGAAGGAATTGGAAGAAGCTAATTTCGTATCCATTATGCTTGATGAGTCGTCCGATAGTGCCAACAAAAAAAATCGCAGTTATCAACAGTGTTTCGGTATGTGACGAAGAGTGGTGAGCCCGTGGAACGTTTCTGGGGATTTGATGACGTCAGCAAAAGTCGAACTGCTGATATAATTGCAAACCATGTACTTAGCACGGTTGAAAGTTTTAACTGTGGACCGAAGTTGGTGACTCAAACGTACGACGGAGCAGGAGTGATGGCCAGTTCTTTATCTTCAACTCAGGTGCGTGTAAGAGACACATACCCAAGCGCCATTTCTGTTCATTGATTTGCCCATATTTTAAATTTAGTTCTTTCCCAGTCTGTGAAAAACCTTGCGGAATGTAAAGTATTTTTTTTTTCTAAATTAAATGCCGTGTCTAGATTCTTTTCTCACTCAAAAAGAAAAACGCTCTGCTTGATGAAATGGTGAAAACAAGATTTCCTCGTGTAGCCCCAACACGGTGGAATTATCACGAACGGTTAGTGAAAATAACCGCAGAAAACAGAGAAAAATAATTGAAATGTTCCAATTTATCGTAGATAACGCGCAAGATTGGGATGATGAAACAGTCAACGATGCCGTTTATTTCTGAACTTTTTGGAAGACTTCCTGACTAATTTTCTTCTTCTAGTATTCGGAGAAATATCTGCCTTAACAGAGTACCTTTCCAATGTTTTGCAACCAAAGAGTATGGATATTGGGTTCTGCGTAAATGAAGTTGAGAAAATCAAACTGTCGATTAACAGTAAACGGGAAGATTTCGAAAATAAATACAAAAAGACTGCCAAGTTGTAGGACACCCAGAACCCTGCAGAAAGTGTAGAATTAGTGGTGATTTCACGTCACATTACAGGCGAGTTTATGTAGAAATTATCGACAACATCGTTGTACAAATGTCTTCGGGCTTTCAGAAGTTAAGTTCTTTCAAATTTGTAGAACTGGTTGACAGTCGAAAGTTTACTGCATAAAAAACAGCGTTCCCTGAACCTGCCTTTACAGCATTGACGGACTTATATGCACAACATTTCGACAACCTTCGATTACGCAACGAACTTATAGTGGCGTGCTCTCCAGAATATTTTCCTAATAAAAGCGTACAGATATTGTAAGACACATCAAGGAAAACGATTTAGAGGAAGTGATGCCCGAATTTTACAAGCTATGTAGTTTGATTCTGACACTACCGGCCTCAACAGCTTCAGTCGAAAGATCATTTTCTGCTCTAAAGCGTATCAAGACATAAACCAGAAACACCATGAACCAGGAACGACTAACAGCACTAGCTCATTTATCCACAGAAAAAGAATTGTTATTAAAGTTAATACAAGAGGAGACCTTCGAATTCTTACTCAAACATTTCTTACAAAAGCGGAGAAGAATGGAGTACGAATATCTTCCTTCCTAACCAAGAGAAAACTCGTGAACATCAAGAAGGGGAGGAGCAGTGACTATGGTGAGTTAACATTTTTTTTGTGTGTGTGTGTAGCTGCTTATATATTAGCTAGTAAGAAATGTAATACTATGAACGACCCATTTGGCTTTTTCTTATATCCATCATGGTTAAACTTAGGATGACACATGAAATATTAGTACGGTTCCGTACCTTTTATTATACTTCCTAATCTGTTGTGTTCGTGTAAATTCGTGGTTGTGTTACCGGTAATTATTTTACATGAATCATAATTATATTTTTATATACAAATATTCAACTTTATTAAATTACATTAATATGTAAATAAATGTAATACATAACAATATATCGATTTTCTGAGATAGAATAATATATTGCAGTACTTAACATTACTTTTTGTTTCACTGTTGTATCTCGTAACGTTTCACAAAATGATAACGATACTTTTTCAGTATGTCAGCACCGAGTGCTTGCCTTAAGTAAGAAACAACGATTCGCTATTTATATATATAATAAGTAAAATTTAAATAGAAAGAAAAGGGATCGTACTCACATAATATCTTGACCAAAATCACATCAACAATACACACTAAACACAGTAGAGTTACTTACACACGAAAGTGGGAAACTTTGAATTTGGCAAAAGAAACAAGAGAGGAGAGAAGTTAGTGGACTTCTCAGAAGTCAACAGACTGTTTATTTCCAATACATTTTTCAAGAAACAGCCCCAGAGGAAGTGGACATGGAAAGGCCCAAATGGGACCAAAAACGAAATAGACTACGTTCTATCGAATAACAGGGAAATTCTGCAAGACGTGTCTGTTCTGAACAGTTTCAAAGTCTCGAGTGATCATAGCATGATGAGATATAAGCTGAAGCTAAATACTAGACTTGAGACAAAGAAGCTTATCAGAGGAAAACCGCCACTTTTAGATCTGGAAAATCTAGGGAAAAACAGAGGCATTCGAGATAGAACTAAGCAACAGATTTAGCGCCTTGGAAGAGGTTAGAGGATGAAGAAGACATCAATAGCAGAAATAAAATAATGACTGAGATAATAAGAGAGACAGCCAAGGAAATAGCAGGCACCAGAAAGAAAAGAGCGAGCAAATCTCAGAAGAAACTAAACTCTTGATGAAGAAAAGAAGGGAAATGAAAGAAGAGGAAAATTACATACAAAGGATTGAATACGTAGAACTAAATAAAACCATAAGGAAAATAAAATAAGGGAGGATGTACGAAGATATAACGAAAATCTTGTTAGAAATACAATCGAGGGGAACAAGAGCCTGAAGAAAACCAAACAGCAGCTCATGATAGTGAAAAAGCAAATAATTGCAGTTAAGAGGCCAGACGGGACCGTAACACGAAATAAGAAAGAAATTATAAAAAAATATTTGAAAATTTCTACAGAGAATTGTACTACTCCGAAGAAGAGTAGTAGGAAATGAAGACTCAGAAGAAAATGATGTAGATGTACCAGATGTAATGAAAGAAGAAGTGGATAAGGTAATTCGAGGGATGAAGAACGGTGAGTCGCCAGGAGAAGATGGACTCACAGCAGAGATGTTTGAATGGGGAGGTGAAAACATGAAACCGGAACTTGCGAAATTATTCTCAATGTGCCTGAGGAAGAGAGAAATACCCAGAAGTTGGAATAATGCCGTTATAATTTTGTTGTACAAGAAAGAGGACAAAGAACGTGTCGAAAACTACAGACCAATTAGTTTACTGTCAGTTCTATACAAAATGTTCACCAAAGTTATTTTAAATCGTATTGAACGGGACTTGGATTTTAACCAGGGAAGGGAACAAGCCGGATTTCGTCGTAGATTTAGCACAATGGACCACATACAAACATTGAATGAAGTTATGGAAAGGACTAATGAATATGAACTTCCACTACGTTTACGATTAATATATTTCGAAAAAGCTTTCGATTCAGTCTCCTTGTCAGCAGTACTTAAATCACTTGAACATCAAGGTATTGAAAATGCGTACATCAAGCTACTGCGAAACGTTTATTCGACTGCCACATCTGTCATTAGACTACATCAAGAAAATGAAAAACTTAAAGTTGGAAAGGGGGTAAGACAAGGAGATTCAATTTCCCCAAAACTGTTTTCTGCGGTCCTGGAGAGATTGTTCCAAAATTTAAACTGGGATGAAGTTGGAATTAAAATTAATGGCGAATATCTTCATCACCTACGGTTCGCTGATGATATAGTCATGTTTGCTTCAAATGCGGAAGAACTATAACCCAGAATGGAAGAACTGAATAATGAGAGTTCGAAAATAGGCCTTAAAATGAATTTAAGTAAAACAAAGCTCATGTAGAATCAACATGGTGAAAAAAGGGAAATAAAGATTAGCGGAGAGACAATAGGCATAGTTGACGAGTATGTTTACCTAGGCCAGCTCAAAACATCGAATGCCAAGTTGACTGATGAAATAAATAGAAGATGTAAAATTGCGTGGAGTTCGTTTGGAAGACTACACTTTATTTTCAAAAGCAAACTACCAATATGTCTGAAGCGTAAAGTTTATAATCAATGTGACTTACCTGTGATGATGTACGGCGTGAAACTTGGACATTGAATGCGCAAACGACTTAAAGATTGAGAGTCACACAAAGAGCAATGGAGATATGCATGCTAGGAATAACCAAGAGGGACAGGAAGACAAATGAATGGATTCGTGCACAAACAAAGGTATATGATATAATCAAGACTGCGAAGAAGCTGAAATGGAAATGGGCCGGTCACATAGCTAGACGAACAGATGGAAGGTGGACGACAAATGTACTACATTGGATTCCTAGAGAAAAGAAACGACCGAGACGACATCCACATGCAAGATGGGTAGATGAAATCAAGCGTTTTTCAGGAGCTACATGGATGAGGATAGCAGCAGACCGAGATATGTGGAAAGAAAAGGGG
>JAGDQP010043577.1:0-16174 GCA_022664845.1 Lepisma saccharinum | reverse complement strand
CATAAGGCTCATAGTGAGAAACTTGGTTAGCATTTTTCTTTGAATCAATGGGGTTAAGTTTGACTAGCACAGCATATAAAAGCATCTCGAGTCTTGATTATTTTTTATATTGAGAACAGCTTTTTCCTTCTTAATGAATTCTGGGAGATTAACACTACATCCTGCGGCAATTGGATTAAAGGAATTAACATGCACCTCAAGTTTATGATTAGGAGTAGAGGATAAGGACCAGCCTGAACCCTTAATTGCTCTCTCTTGATTCACCTTTAATTTATCGAATATTTCTAGAATAATATCTTCCATATCCGTTGATTTCAAAACTAGCATATTCCCGCTACGCACTGGAAAACACACTGGTTCTGCACCCTTCACAAAATCTGTAGTCAAAATAAAATTAATCTTCAGAACTGTATCACTCTCACTTATTCGGTTTTTCAAAAACTCGACACACTCATTTTTCACTTTAATCAGAAAACTGTGCATATCACCACCGCCATTATTAACAAGTTCGTAGTCGGCACATGTCTTGGAAAAAGCGCTTCTCACTGGTTCACATGAATGTTTATTCTTCATATGTCGCTGAAAATTTTTCATGCTAACTTCATCCTTGCACACTGGGCATGTTACCATGTCTAATTTACGTTTCTTCGCTGGCACTGTTTCTTCTTCAGTTCTAAGATGTGGATGCTTACGTTTGATATGAGTATTATAGTTCGTTTTTAACAATACGCCAGTGCATTCTGAACATTGAATTTTCTCCATTTTTTGGTTTTGGGAGAGAGGAAAATGAACTATATTTAAGAAAAACTTTTTTCTTTTTACACTAATTTTTTGATAAAAATGTCTAATACTCGAAATATAGTTCATGTGCGCAATAAAAGCAATTGTCCCCCATTGATCTTCAATAAATAATACCGCAGACGTTAGATATTTGGTTCAAACAATTTCTCCCAGTTTTTTTTTACTAACTTTGAAGCACTAAATACATATTGCAAGTAATAATTTAGTTTTAGTAACCAAATTCTCTTCGCGTAGCAAGCAATAAATAATCTAGTACTCGTAACTTGGTAAAGAAGAGTAATCACTGCTGTTATAAAATCAATAAAGCTAAGTTTGCTTATCAGCGACAAAAGCCTTTCAATATTATGGGGCGGATATCAAGTGGCCAGGACGTCATGGATATCAAGCGGCTAGGAAACGTGAACAATACATTTTCTCTTCATAAATAGCTCACATCACAAAAAAACTAGGAGAATATCCGTTTTCATACTTTCGAATTTTTCAGTTTTATCTCCATTTGAAAAAGAATCAACAAGGGAGATTTATTATTAGTTTTTTCATAAAATTTCCTCTTTTATTCTCATTTTATCTCATGCATAATAGCAGGGGAATAAATTGAAAAGAATTTTTTATTTCATGTCAGAATTTATTCAAACTTTTTGATTATTTATTGGCGTGATCTAGAAGTATTGAATAAACCAACGTTGGGTTATGTAACCGGGGGTTTTTAACACGCCAACACGCAGACACCCACCCACACATGTATGGATAAAAAGAGACGGCAGATTGATAATCAGTATAACTCACAAAACATTTCCAAATAAGGAAAGTGCATGCTACAAACTTCCGCTCATGCACATGCAACAAAGTATCACGAAAAGACTGGGCAAATTCATACATTTGGATTTACAAGAGAGAAAGCTAAACAATTTGATATTTAAAACTCCAGCTTTTTTTTACAGCAATAAAGAAGTTCATAGTGGCAGCAACAAATTTTCACGAGCATGTCTCATCTTCAATATACCATTACGGTATTCATCTGATGCAAAGCAGCTGCTTAATGATGATGCAGATAGTTAATAGTTACAGCAGTAGATGGCGATAATAATTAAATAGTTTCAAAATATAACCGCTAGAGGGGAGTAGTAGCGCTAGATGGCGATAATAATTAAATAGTTTCAAAATATAACCGCTAGATGGAATTAATAATAATATCGATAGATGGCGGTAATAATTAGATAATTTAAAAATTGCCGCTAGAGGGGAGTAGTGGCGCTAATCAATTTTTTTGCAGCCGTGAGGCGGAAGTGACGCGTTAAATGGAGATTTACTTATATCGGCTTTATGCTCAAGCCTTATTTTTTAGATACTTACTATAAACTGGTGCAAAAACATGAAAAGTTAAAAAAATGCCCCATAGGGGGTATTGCAGTTCCGACGACGATATGTAAAACATGGATGTGAGGGTGTGGGCTTTCACACTGACATAATTCAGTGTTGCTAACTAACATTTTTTAATAAAATTATTTTAAATATCTACAGCTGGTTACACTGTTTCGACGTAGTATACGTACGTGTTCTCTACTGGCGTATTCATATACTTTAGTTTTTAAAGTGGAAACCATCCTAAAGTGTTGGTACACTCAGGTCTAGAAGGCACTGAGTTTGTTTATAAAATATTAGGTACCATTGCCCAGTGGTTGAAGAGAAATGGGCGGGAAAGTTTTGAGTAGTATTCTTTGTGGTACGCTAGTTATGAATATCTGGGCTCTTTATTTTTTCTGGTGCCTGCTATTTACACAATGCAATACATTGCGTCAATCACATTTTATGTTAAAACATAGCTACACATGTTATGCTCACATTGCTACATAATCCATGCATTATACTGATTAGGTTGAACAATAGATACTGAAACGAAACCTTAATTACTTGGCTGAAATAACAGCAAAATATTTTCTTGCTCAGTATACCACTTCAACTGCAGTTGCTGCCGCTCACGCCACTCGCAAAAATGCTTTCTCTTGTCATGAAGATATAGCTTACGGTGACATCTAGTAGAACCAACGGAAAGTTGAAGAGATCTGGTGGTGGGCCATAATCGGCACACTTACCTTATATCCCTTCTAGATCTGAGTGTTCACTTGAAATAGTGTTAATTGTAAGATCTAACTATACCTACTTTTTCTAATCTAACCTTTTTCGTGACTTGTTTTCACATTTTCTACACTAATAATTTATTCTGCCTTGTCATTCTACAAAATAAACTAGTGAGAAAATCAGAAAACACTGTCAATAAAAATATTCTACTGTTGGCAATAAATATCTTTGGTACTTTATATTATTACTTTATATTAGCCTACCTTTGATACTTTATATTTCTCTGTGATGAAAAAGTAAAAATGAATTTTAAATACATATTTTGGTTCATGGATCCTCTCAGACCACAAGTTGAAACCAATTACCTCTATCTAAAAACGATACTGGACTAACTGCTGCGATTGAAAATGTCATGAATATATGAAGACAGGGAGCGGAGAGGACACTTAGAATATTTATGAATCACTCCCAACAGGTGGGTGGCTCCCAGGAGCATATAATTTCAATGCTCCTGGGAGCAACCTACTCTTGGGAGTTATTCATAAATATGGCCCTTAATCTCGTTTTTCCACTTCCAGCCTTATCCAATATGGGCCAAATTTTCAGTTCTAACTCAGTATTATACGCTTGTTATTGCTGTGCGGCCCATATTTTTATTTATGTCTTAATTCTTGCAAAAAAAAAAAGTAAATATTATTTACAGTATTCCCCGTGAAAATGTCTTATTTCTTGGCAGTTATTTCATGCTAAGCTCGTTATAAACATGAGAAATCATTTTAAAAAATCATTAGGTGTACGAGGCCAATGAGTGAAGCATATTCTTTCCCCGTAAATCTTTACGCAAAGAAGTTCTTTTTTTATCATGTCGCCAAAGATAATAACCCAGTCCTCACTGCTGAAACGGTTTTTCACCTATCGGAGCCGAAGTTTTTAAGACAGAGTTGAGCCGTTTGTCTTTTCTCGCTTTTCAAGACTAATCACAGATACGAAATCAGAATAGACATCTTAATATTTATAAACAAGGTGCTGATCATTGTATTTACCTAGAAGAGAAAGAGGTAGAAACATATTCCCGTAAATTACTTTTACTAATAATAATTTGTTAATGAACAGTATGGGTGTGAGGTCGGCTTTTCATACAGTCGCTCACCGCGTTCTTTGCTTGCGATTTGGCTGAATAGCCAATTGAAACAACTGTTCAAGTACGTGTTCTATTTGTAACTCGAGTTTCTATTGGTTACTAATGGAAATCGCAAACAAAGCAAGCGGCGAGCGTCTGCAAGAAAAGTGGGCCTTAAGAAACTAGTAAAAATGTATAGGCTCAAACATGGCGGACGACAGTCCTTAGTTTTTAACTTCACGTTTGGTGTGCAAGTTGAATTGGCTCTTCGTGGTTTTAAGCTTTGTGTAACATTCGTAGTGTTAAAATGGGGCAACTTGTGACGAAAGTCCAAAGTCGGGTAACAAATTTAGTTTCGGTAGACGCTTGCTGTAACATAATGAGCAAAGTATGTTTAGTGTTTGATCGACCTGTATTGGATCATAATAGACGAGAAATTGATGCAATATTTGAAGGTGTTTTTCTGCCCCTTTATGATCCTGAGAACGAAGTTATTTTACAGCCTAATGAAGCGATGTGGGAAAATGAGTCACCCACTCCATCTGATGGTAAGAAATAATACCCGCAAATTAGAATTTCTTGGAAGTTTTCCCAGTGAATAAACATTTTGTGTAATTGTGATATACATTATGATATATGATAGCGTGTTGTAGTGAAACACAAAATGGTTTCTTCATTATGTTTTATTTCCACTTTTCTGCTCTAATAATAATCCTTACTTAGTTTCGTTCCCCATCATCTGTAAACTAAGTATTTTATCAAATGGAGGAAGAGTATGGCTTATTCAAACCTGCGTGCTGTTGGGGCGATTATTGTCTCAATTGACCTTAATGACTCGAATACTGACAACCTGTTTATATAAAATATAACCGCATTATCGATATAGTACTCGAATTCTTGATCAGAGAACTTGACCCTATTAGATCAAGTATGAATTTAGCTTGTACGACCATGTTCATTCATGACAAGAACAGTCGCAGTCCGTACTAACACTTTCCCTATGCCATGATCAAGCGTATTGTTTGTTCTACAGGTAAATAAAAATAATTTTAGTAAGCGGTGATCGAAAGTGGTAAAAATTAATCCTAAAATTTTGGCTAATCTGAGGGCATGAAAATCGTTATTTGTGTGCGTGTTTTTTTTTAAGTCTTTTCCCGTAAAATTTTACAAGAACAAAATTTGCATGATGTTGCCAACATTACTCAAAAACAAGCCTGAAATGTCATGTCTGTTGTTTTCAACGCAACAGGTAACAATGTGTTCCATTTAAGTTTGTAAAATTCTACCCTTTCCGAAATCCACATTGTAGGACTCAATATGAATGCAGCTTAGAAGTTAACGTTATGTAGCTATCGTAATATGGCTTCAGTGTATCTTGCGCTGTCGGGTTCCTTTTCGAGTTGAATCGTAACTGTCTCATGGGGTTAACTTGGTTATGGGGCATCCAACTGCGGAAGATGTGTGCTAATCCAACCTAACCTAACCTAACCTAACAGGAAAATTGAAATAACTTGCATCTGCAGAGCCTTGTACTATGGGAAAGGAAGTAGATGCCCTATAACCAAGAAATGCCGTCTCACTTACAACTTGCACGTTTTACTAGCACTGTAGATTTTATTTTCGTTCAAACAGCATTAGTCCTAGCTTCGTAAAATTTATGTGCATAAAGATTGACAGGTAGCATGATTCAGCGTACTTCTCCTACCTAACTTCAGTCTTATATACATAGTGCCCTTGATAGGGCTGCAGAATAGTTATCATTGCAACAATCTTGCTACAGACAGATCACGTCAGGCGTATCAGTGTCAAAAAGAGGGCAGATAGTGGGTACGCGAGTAGCCAGTGTATTGATAACAGAACTGTGAAACTGTTTCATGTGTTGGGGGCTAGTGTGCCTAGGATCATGGCGGCATATGTAATGGAAAAGAGAACCACGTCAAATAGGAGCAAATACGGGAAAATGTCGGTAGACTCAGACAGGAGGGTTTTATTAGTGTAATGTGACCTAAAATCATGTCAACTGTGGCCAAACTCACATAAAACCTTAATTCAAATCTTGCCAGTAAAAATGGTACGTCGGGAATTGAATACACGAACAATCACGGTGGGATTGTTCACAGTTACGGGTTCTTGACGCCTACAGGGGTGAAGAGACCGCAGAAATTGGATGGATGATGAAGCAATTTTTAAGCGTGTAATCTTCTCTGATGAGAGAACCTACACATTGTTTTCGACGTTAAGAAGGGTTTATGTGTAGTGAACACATACAATCCTATGTATTCTGGTTCCTTTTGTGTTGGGTGTGATATCCTTGCATCGATTAGGCACCCTCGTTGTTTCAGCGAACCGTGTTAGTGTGACGGAACATTATGAAATTCTGCAGATCCATTTGCATCAAATTGTCCAAACTTTGTTTCCCAGTGGTGGCATTGTGTTCGAAGAGGATTACACACGTTTATAATATCAGCAGATCATGTTTTACAGAGATCGACAGTGTGTACAACGTTTCCCATAGCCTGCACAATCACCGTACCTCAATATTATTTAGCCACTTCAGGTATTATGGAATCTGATATAATGAGACGTTTTTCATCACCATCATCATTGACGGTATGCAGGATATTCTGCAAGAGTGGCTCCAAATACCACTCAGTTCAATCCAGGATCTCTATGAATCTATTCCATGGTGTATCATTGCACTTTTCCGTGCCAGAGGGCGCTCCACTCCATAGTTGAGCAGTACCGTGATACCGTTGACCAGTATCTTTCCTTGAT
The DNA here is from genome assembly GCA_022664845.1 of Lepisma saccharinum. Classification (NCBI taxonomy): domain Eukaryota; kingdom Metazoa; phylum Arthropoda; class Insecta; order Zygentoma; family Lepismatidae; genus Lepisma; species Lepisma saccharinum. The sequence continues at coordinate 9,399 of JAGDQP010043577.1, read as the reverse complement.
TTTGAGTATCTCGATAGATATTAGATACTTTTGAAACCTGATATTGATTTGTGTATCTCGATGGTTTTGAGCAGTATCTTTAAGATACTTTTGCGATATTTTTTAATGTTCTCTTTTTTCGCTACTTTTCAGTTCTTAGTTTTATCTTGGTAATCTTGATTTTTCATGTCACTAGCATGAAGACTTGAACAGAAGAAACAGAAGAAGAAGAAAACGGAATTCGGTGAGAGCTTCGGAAAATTTCGGGCCTATTTGTAATCCCGGGCTTATTCCTCATCCTCATTTGTCTGTGGATCAGCGACGTAAGAATTTCTAAGACTGGAGCAGTTAAAAGAAAAAGCAAGAGAGGGCTCGAACAGCATTGCGAAATGAGTCATAGTGAAGGGAATTTTGAAGGACCATTCCCAAATTTGAGAAAAAAATTGTGTTGGAGTGGATGAAAAAGAGAAAATTACGAAATTTCAAACATTCAAGGCAAAATGTCTTCTCTGTTTGCCAACAGAGAAGTTCATTGCAACAAACAAGTCATCGTCGTCAAATTCAAGGTAAGTGTAATTTTGTATCCCTGAATTGAATACTTTGCCTTATCGATGTATTTATGTTTGGAATGATCAACTATGCGGTGATTGGCATATTTTACCAGAGCCCCGTTGCGTAATACATCACTTTAGTTACTTCTTCCATAAACCACTGGAAATTCAAGTAAATGCCACGTTTTGTATTCCTATAGCCTGGATTCACTGACCTAGCTGCTACAGATACAGACGCTCAAGAGTTCCCAGCTGAAGAGACGAATAGTTCAAATAATGTGGCCTTCTATCCTGGGACATTGTCTTTTGTGGTTTTCACAGTAGTGAAACAATATGTACTTTTGAGTACTAGTGTTAAAAATCTGCACTTCTGCAATACAAGAGAACTTTGCACTTCTCAGTACAACAGAGATATTGAAAAGCACTGCATTTTCAAGTACTACAAAATATATCTGCACTAATACTGTACTTCTTAGTACAATCATGGAAGCTGTACAAAATAACCAAGACACTCTTCTGATGGAAGAAGAGATCTCCATGCACTTGCCGGATTGGGCGGATATTATGGGAGACCAGCAAAACCCATCAGCGGACGAATAGAAGCAGGGACCAATAAGGGGCTCACCAGGGAATCCCTCACACACCAGCCTCCAGCAACTTAGCAGGGGCGTAACCGGCACCCCTCAGCCCAACTTCAGGTTAAGAGGTAGTCGGGAAGAAAGCTTAAAATTACTGCGCAAGCTCATTTACAAAAAACATCTTGCGCAACACTGCATCAAGAAAGGCATTAGAGAGAAAAAGACAGTCATCTAATTGCAAAAACCTGGCCTAAACCTAGTGGAATACACCAAGGCTCGCTAGAACTTCAAGTGGAAAATAAAAGAAATCCTGGCGGAAGCCAAACAAAGGATAAATGAGGAAGTGTTCACACACTACCAACAACTAACACCAAAGCTAGAAGAAGAGTGGGACATTGCACTGGAGGAATGCAAAACACGGTTTGGCCCAGAGGCCACTAAAGAAGTTAACCTGAGAGCAAAAAGCGTGGCGGCAGACTTCCTGAAGAAAAACTACAAACGATGGAGAGTGAGATACCGGAGTAACCCAACCAAAAGAGAACAAGGACACCACAAAGAAAGAAGCAGACGCCCCAAAGAAGACACACCAGAAGGGACTCGATGGATGACCTGTTAGACTTCTTAAAAAACTTAACTAAAAAAACGAAACAAAAATCAAGGTCCTTTTCAGGGTCAACAAAAGTTTGAGAAATAGAAATACCTATAGTAACCCATATGATACAAAATGAAGACAACCTCACCTCACCTAATTACAACCTTATAAAGAAAAGATATCTCACTCCTAAAAAAACTATGAGGATAAAAATAAGGAAAATAATAATAATAAAAAACATATCGACCACTTAACCTACCCAACTGAATCCCAACTCTTTTACAAATAAGAACGGTCCCTTTCTTATGCTATAGAGAGAGAACCCACACAAATGGAAACCAGAAAGAGAAAAAGAGAAAAGAAAACTAGACCCACAACGAAACTTTTGAAAAGAGAACGAGTGATAGGAAATCACTGATACACAATTTGACAAAGAGCTATCAAAACATGAGATAGAAGTACTAGAGAAAGGACTATCTTTCTACCCGACACCTAAGACAGACAAGAAGGCCCTTCCTTATCAGGACCATTAAAAATCTCAGATGTAACTTAGACATGAATCACCAGAGGGCGGTGACCCTAAAACCCACACAAATAACTAACCAGAGAACGGCCCTCCCACCCAGGAACAGGGGTCCCCTTAAACCTGATTTACCACTACACTGTTCACAGAAGCACACAGGATAGCTCCAAGAAGGAATACTAAAACTGCTACAAAAAGGTACAAAACCCAACCTGACCATTGCACAAAGACAAGCAATAAGAACAATTAAAGATAAAAAAGACATTATCATTAAACCCACTCCCAAATCTGGAGGCCTAATACTCATGAACAAAGCGGATTATGAAAAGGAAGCACTATTACAATTGAAAGACAAAACAAATTTTAGAGAACTTTACCCCAAAAAAACGAGAAATTATAGAAAAAAGGTATGATTTTTTGAAAACGAACTATTAGAAGCAGGAGTACTGAAACACTACCATTGGGGAGACTAACGAACTCTGAAGCCACACTAGCAAAGTTCTATATCCTACCAAAAATACAAAAACAACCAAGACCTGCAACTAATCTCCCATCAGGCAGGCCCATAGTGTCGCCTTGCAATGGGCCTACGAGAAACCTAGACAAAATTTGGACACACTTTTTTATGAAACTTTTACCAACGCTACCAGAGTGGTTAAAAGGCACATCAGATTTCTTACAAAGAATAAGAAAGATAAAGAAAATAAAAACTACGGAATTCTATACACAACTGATATAAAAAAAACTTATATTCGAGCATAGACAGCATAAGAGGCTTAAAACTAGTTACAGATTAATATACATCCAAATGTCAATGGCTACTAACAGCATGTGAGGAGGAAATACTGAAGCCACCTCCCCCTACTAATGAGAAGGGGTCTGGAGATCCTGATGTACAATAACTACATCAGATTTGGTGACAGAAAATTTCTCCATAAGAAAGGCACAGCTACCGGTGCCTTGAAATATGTAACCTATGCCAACATAGAAGTGCATGCAGAATTAGCACACATACACGACTGTCCTGTACTACATATGTTTGAATACAGATTTGTAGATGATGTAGTCGTATGTTTTCCCGGCACAATCAATCAACTTGAAACCTATATAGAAAATTTACACAACAATCCAGGCAAACTAGAACTCACCTTTGAATGGGACAGGACGAAAATCAACGTTCTAGACGTGACGAAAGCAAATGGACGACTAGAAACGGAAGTGTATTACAAACCAACAACGAGACACGAGTACTTGGAAGCCAGCTCGGCACACCCAACTCCACTAAAAAAACCTCACTGAATGAATGTCAAGGACTAAGACAAATTAGAATTGTTGACAACAAACGGAAAATAAAAACGAGACTAATGGACATGGGGAGAAATTTCCAAAATAGAGGCTACAACAAAAATATTGTTAAAACTGCAATAACTGAACTGCTCGAACAGGCTACCAGAAAAGTAACACACAATAAATAGAGAGGAAATATAATGATTTTTCCTTTCATTTACCATCCTAACTATGAAAACAAAATACAAAAACCTGATCCAAAGCTTTTGGAAAAATATCAAGAGAGAATATAGTAAAGGAGAGTGGTGGATTAGAATGCCACAGGAGACCCGACAATCTGAGACGAATCTTAACAAAGGTGACCTTCTCACAGGTCTAAACCCAGAAAAACAAAGAGCCAAAGAATTTGACCCTCCCCCACAAATAAAAAAATGAGCCACACACATATAATTGGGAAACACTGAACGGAATTATTCCAATATATAAGAGCCAAATCAGGACTAAAATTACAAACAAAAAAACAAGACTCTAGGGCCGTTACCGTAAGAAGCAGATAGGAACACTGGGCAGCACATCTCCACACAAATCACAAAAAATCAAAACCACACGAACCCACAGGCAGGCCAAATAATATCAAAGTGGAAGGAAAGAGACCTCTTCCTCCAGGGGAAGGTCGATCACAAAACTGTTAAAAGGAGGAAACAGAAACATTTCTAAACGAATAGCACCAATACCATAACTACTGGTGACATTATTGATTAATAATAATAATAACAATAATAAAACAGACATTACCACCAAGACGTCCTCACTACAGGTGACGTCAAAATACCAATACTATGGAACAATCTGACCAAAAACAAATTACCAGAAAGGAAGAGAACAACATGTTACTAACAACATTATAACAATTATTAATAAGTTAATAATAATAAAAATAATACAACCACTGTCTGAACAACATACAGGCCTACACAACAAGCGGTTAAAAATACAATGCAGAAATAGCCGTACTGGAATCGAAACGCAATAATAAAATAAAATAATAATTACCAAGAAAATAGAACAAAACCCAGAGCCCTCCAAATACTACCCAGTATTGCAGACCCTTGAGAGGGAAAGATTTTACTAAGAAGCAATAGAACCGGAGACACGGAACCGAACAAATTATATTAATAAATAACAAACTAATTAACTAACCAATAATAACAGTAATAATAATAGTTAGAAATGATTACAAAGAAGACATAAGTGAGCAATAACGCATTACTGACCAACACGACTGAGAGATTACCACTGTACTTGAAAAATGAGATCAAACCCTACTCTTTCAAAACCGGTACAGCCGGAAAACCGTTACATACAAAGTTAAAAGAGAGCTAAGTGAGGTCTGAAAAAGAAACACACACGAAGGAGAAGAAGAAGAGAAAAAAGAAGAAAAGAAAAAGAGAGGAGATGAAATCTACCCGATGGAAAGGTCCTACAATAAGTGATTTAATAGCAGGTGAAGGAAGGACCGACCCGGCTTCGCATTAACCAAAGAACAGCATTTCACATACATTAAACTGTAATTGTCATTTTAAAAAAGTCGTAAAAACGTAAATATTAAGGAAGTATCGGTTAAATATCTAGATACTTTTGCATTGTATCGGTATCTTTATCGAGATACTTTTTTCCCTCAGTATCGTAGTATCGGAATAGATACTTTTTTGGCCAACTATCGAGTATCTGTATCAGATACTTTTGAGCAGTATCGGATGCAACTACCCTATTGAACCAGGTAAATGAACTTTTCACAGATGTTCAGGCAATCGGTTCAACTCTTGTATGTGCTACTTAAAATAAAATGTACTGCTTACGCGTCTTGTCATTATACACAGTAATGAGGAGCTTATTTTCAAAAGGGCACATGTCCAGTGAGGAAAAGTTTTCAGTAGTCGTAAAAAAAATGCGTCTCTCTGGGAGTGCAAGCACTATAATTGTGCGAATGATCTAGTGCTTTAGCTAGACAGTGGCTCTAGTTATAATATATAATTCTCACAATTGTAGTGCTCTCTCTTCCAGAGAAACACATTTCTTTACGCTTACCGGTACTGAAAAATTTTCCTCACTGGACATGTGCCCTTTTGAAAATAAGCTCCTCAGTTTGTGATAGGTTTCCACTGCGCTCTTTTGTTTTCTCAAACTACGAAGATGTTTCTGAATATTGTTTACTTGGAAAAAGGTGTACACTCTATTTCATTGAAAATGGTCGATGGGAAAGTTTCGTCATCAAAAATGGAAATAATATGTTGTCACAAGTCGAACGTGTAAAACATTTAGTTTGAATTTACGTCGACTGTTCTGCTCGGTGTTGCCAGTCTTAAATTCTTAGTCATAAAATGTTACCATTGACTCTATTCTATGAATCAGAGTGTACTAGAAACGTGATTGTATGTTTTTCCTTATAATGTGTTATCACCTTTCTGTTATACTTTTCTCATTTCAGATGAGGCAGAAGTTGGAGCTAGTGGAATGCAGAAAATTCCCTAGACAGTCCAGCACCAACTTTCTCCGGATAAACTGGTATAGAGAGATCTTCTTCTAGTGAATATTTTAACTAGTGAATCTAGTGCTAGTGAACAATCTGGTGAACCTTGGAGTAATAAGTGCAAAATGTTACACTGCGCAATGGTGCCCCAATATTGTCACATAATACTTGTACGTTTTTATATATTATAAACAATGTAAATTGATTTTAGATATTTTTTACAAATATAATCATTTAGTTGAGAGATAATTATACATTCTATGCATTTCCTTCTCTTCCAGTATAGAAAATTATTTGTGTTCTTGTTGTTGCCCCAGAAGTTAAATAGGGTAAGCATTTAGTTTGTTTCAATCATATACCAGCAGTTGTGACAGAATTTAGACAGTTTTTCAGGAACTTCACAAACTCAACAAAAAATATATGTGTATGTATGTATAGTTTTTGTATATATAGCGTGAAAAGAGCTCGGGAACAAACTTCTGGAAGTGAATTCTCACATTGAAACGAGAATAAAATTGCTCATGAACATACGTGAAAAAATGTTCGGAGTCGAAGGCATAGGAAAATGAACTGCAGACAAGTGTATTCCGAACTTCAAGAACTTCATAGCTGGTGACCCAGCGAATTGTCACAAGTTGAACACCCTCTATCCAAAAATGAATATTACCCCAAGTGTGCAAGTAGTGCGCACATGCAAATCCCCATAGAAAATGAGGGATTCTCGAATATTTTTATTACGAAAAGTATGTTAAGAAGCGTCTCTGGGACGACATGAAGGCAGGCAATAAGAATTCGTGAATCGGAAGTCGATATCTCAAACAGATGTAAGATAACGGAGAAAATAACACACTGTGCGTGGTTGCATACCCCGACAGTATATTAGAGTTGGCAGACATTCAAGAAACATCTTCCAGTCGATGCAAATTAAAGAAAAAGTCCCAGGCAGGCATCCTTCGGACCGTGAGACATTAGCGTCAAATACGGGTCTACTCCTGATAATATAGAACATCTGGCAACCCTGCTCTAGCGTTCAACACGGTTGGTCTGATGTCTTTACTTTGCAGCGAATGAGAATTGTTTCTTGAATGTATGCCAACTTTCATTTACTATCGAGGTATGTAACCATGGAAAGTGCGTTTATTTCCAACAGCATATTGCACCTGAACGAGATATCAACCTCCGACTCAAGAATTCCTGTTGCCTGTCTTCATGTCGTCCCGGATACACTTTTTGACGTACTCTTCGTAAAATATTCCGGAATCACCGATTTTGTATGGGAATTCCAATGCACACTTTTGTGTTCTTTTCTTTGATATAACATGTTTGACTTCTGTGACAATTCCCTGGACCGCCAGCTCTGCGATTCTTGGTATTGGAAATACACCGATCTGAATTTTATTTTCCCACACGATAGGCTAGACAGAAGTTGTGGCTTAAGAGGCCAAGTATTATCGCAGCCGATTTCCAAAATTTAATTGTTGCTAACCATATATTCAGTAATTTTGCCGCCTCTTAAGCCCATGTGTGCCTCGTTGAGAACTTTTCTGGGATCAAGGATAGTAAAGATAACGACCAGAGCGCTAGTTTAGATACGATACCGGAATTCGTGCATTGAGTAACTCAATGTTGGAAAATGGTTATTACAACATTAGGCCAGCCATAAAGTTTCGTTTGGATAAGTTCGTTGCGGAATTTCAAACTAACATCAATATGGGCCCAACGTTTAGACAAGTATACAGTTGGGAAATGGGCAACATACCGTACATCGATAACATTCGACCAATCGATTGCTAACCGCACACAAACAAAAATCTACGTTAGCCCAACTATTTTGTGCTACTTGAGATGGCCGACAGCAGGATGCTACTTGAGATGGTCAAGATGGCCGACAGCAGGACTCTTGTCTTCCCCGTAACATTCCAAAGTCCAATGGATCAAGGGGTTGGGTTTGAACGCATATTGTTTTCAATATGTTCCGTTAAACTGTCGACCAGTTATTGTGCAGTTACAACATTTATTTTTATGTTTATTATTATTTGAAGAAAATTAATTTTATTTTCACTGTTAGTTATTAATTAATATTTAATTCGAATTGGTGGTTGAACTGCTAATGGGAAATATCTCCCTTCTGTCCTCTTACGAGAAAAGGAGCTTGAGTGCATTTGGAGGTATTCATCCTGCAAATATTCCGATACTATCTTTTGAAAAATGTCCTGAGCATGAAACTTTTCATTAATATATTAGATTACTAGGGTCCGTTGACTAAACATATACGTTTAAAAATTAGGATATCATAAGTGTGAAGAATAAAGAATCATAAATTTCGTTACTAAAATAAAATTACTTGCGAATGCAAAGTAGATGTTAAATCTAACGTTAGAAAATTTTAAAAAACTACATCAATTGAAAGCTCTCATTGAGTGTAGTATAATACCAAAATATTAGATTGACCAAATATATCTAGTACGAGTTATGGCCGATAGAGGACCAGGAGGTTTTTAGGCTTAATTTCTTTTCCTGCACTACATGCGTTCACCGTTCTCTATGTCATGTATTCCTTGTAGTCCAGTGAATCATATGTATCAAAAACAAATTTGCGCCACCTATAAATAAAACTCTGGGTACGAAAAGTCACTGGAAAAGCACATTAACTGCCTTTCATAATTATATTAGAAATGTCTCGAAGTTACGTTATTTAACCTTTACAAGACAAGTAAGACTTAAGTGCTCTTCAAAAGCAGACCTGTATTTTCATACAGATCGCAAAAGCCAGAATATTCTGACCAACTTGTAGATAGACCTTATTTTCAATTTGTAAAAGATATTTCTGTATTGCTTATCTAATCAAGGAAGCAGCCAAAAGAGTCCACAATAATTTCATTTTAACTTTTTGTTACAATATTTAAACTGGTTCTTTTCATATTTCATATGGGAATGAGAAATTGAATTTTTAAGTCAAGAAACAGTTTTGTAACATAAAACAATACTAGTACATTCATTCACGTATTCATTTGCATTTGATTAAACGTTTAACAAGGTACCAAGTGCAATAATTCATTAAATAAAACGAATAACAAAAAAATTAGCAAAGAGAGCTTAAAAAGTGTAAATGAAATGTTGAACAAAACTGTTCCTCACATGGCTAAGAACAGTTTTCGATTTGCTGCGTAGGATGCCGGGCATCTTCCCTGGTGCGTGATTATTTCATCCCCTGTTGCTGATTCCGAATATCATCCCAACCAGGGATAAAATCTTTGTATTTCTACAAAAACAGATAGTATGTTGAAACTTACCAGCAACCTCTAGCTTTAGCATCCCCCCTTCGTAATTTATAATAAATCGAACACTGGTTAAGAAAA